>RCHF01002954.1:0-25710 GCA_003987895.1 Neonothopanus nambi | reverse complement strand
ACTACAACTCAGGGCTATCTCTTGTCTGAGAAAAGAAAATTCAATGATATTTCCAGAAGGTTTATGAATATTGATACAGAGCTGCTAAAGACATTAAGCTCTCAACTTGCAGATGGTGTGTATGTTGAGCCAAAGACACAGGAAGAAAAGGACTGTTTCACATTGTTAAAAGACCTGGACCAAGCATTGGAGAAGGTGAAGAGATCTATGACAAGCAAGAAGTACATGTGAAATGAGATATGCATATAGAGGAGCTCCCACCTGGTACATTACACTAGCACCTGCTGATATTGAACATCCAATATCAATTTACTATGCAGATACTAAAGAGGAATTTCCTCTGCACATACCTGAGTGGAACAATTGCAGAAGGCTCATTGCAAATAACTCTGTTGCAGCATCTAGATTCTTTCATTTTCTAGTAGAGACTTTTATCTCATGTATCCTAGGATTGGGTTAGGATCAAAATGGTTACTTTGGTTCAACCTCTGCATACTATGCAACAGTGGAGCAACAAGGATGACTTTCTCTCCATTTGCATATGATGCTGTGGATACTTTGCAATTTAAGTCCACAAGAAATACAAGATTGATTAACAAAAGGATCACCTGAGTTCTGTCAACAACTCTTTGATTATTTAGACAGTATTTGAAAGGGTGAATTTTTTACAGGACACAAGGAGAACATAATTGAACAGCAACAATATGACCAGGCCGAAGAAGGATACATTCATCCAACATTGACTCTACCTGATCCTCCACCACCTTTATGCTTATATTTAAACTCAACAAAAGAATGCCAGACATGCAACATCCATTCTGATTGGGATACTCAGTTTCAAACAACTGTTAATTGTATACTTCTATGTGCAAATTACCATGACTGCTTCTGTGTATTTAGAGCAGATGGTACAATAGACAAGGACAAGTGGGCAGTGTCTTGTTTGAATAATGCATGGAAGAAATGTAAAGCAAGATTTCCTAGGCCACTCTACCCTAAAACAGATGTAGACCTAGAAAGTGGCTCAATCAACTTGAAGAAACTAGAACCATGGCTGAATGATGTTGCTCTTCTAATTACATATCTGCTAAGATGCAACACTGATGTTACATATCTGCTTTCTGGTACAGCTATAAAAGCTGTTGTGATCTATGTATCAGACTATATTACAAAATTTGGATTGAAGACTCATACTATATTTGACACCATCAGAACTGTCTTTCAACGGAGTACTAGCATGTTAGAAGGATCATTCTCAGACACAGAAAAAGCTAGGCGATTAGTAACAAAGATTGTTAATTTGCTCTCAACTAAAATGGAACTAGGTAGCCCTATGGTTGCTCATTATCTTCTTAAGCATCCAGACCATTACACTGACCATACATTTGTTCCTTTCTACTGGCAGAGTTATGTGACTGAAGCAAGGAGAGCTTGGCACCCAGATGAAAATGGAGACAAGTATAAGGTTGTTATTATGAAGACCAGAGGTAAGATCATAGGATTCTGTTCTGTCTATGATTACATATGCAGGCCCAAAGAACATGAGAATATAACATTGTATGATTGGATCCAGCACTTTTACAGAATACGGCCCCATAATTCAAAGAGGAAAGCAAGGGACGAAGTAGTTGATGATGATGCTTCTGATTGTGATGAAATACTAACAGGCCTTCAAATGGAAAATGAGACACCATTGGAAGATGAAAATGATCAGGATCAGTTTGAAGACCTGGGAGATGACCTTGTTTCACCTTATAATGAAGCACCTTCTACTTCCAATGAAAATAATGATAGTACAATAATACACACTGATTTGACTAAGAAATCTAAACAACGCAACAACAGTTGCCTGAGATTTACTGCTGATCATCCTCTTGTAGACACTCATGTTGTTGCTATCCGCAGTACTCCTGAATATGTTGTGCCTAACTTCTTGGGCCCTACATTGCCCCGATCAGATAGTGGTGACCATGAATACTATTGCTGCACAATGCTGACATTTTTCAAGCCTTGGAGATCAGGAAAAGACTTAAAAAGTGCTACACAACTATGGCATGAAGAATTTAATGCATACAATTTCAAACCAAAACACTTACAATATATGAAATATTTTAATATAAGATATGAGTGTCTAGATGCACGAGATGATTTTAGAGCACAGTTAAAGAAAGGTGTATCTGATACTACAGACTTGCCAATATGGGTTGACTCTGGACCAGTACAACAAGATCCATTAAATGAGGATGCTGACAATGCTGACTTTGACAGTGAGGAAGCAGTTGAGTTTGATCCTAGTACAGGCATGCAGCATGGTCGTCAGTATATTAGACGAAAACAGAAAATGGAACAAATACGAAATGTTCTGCATAATGTAGGTTGGACAGCTGAACAGGAAAAAGACTGCAGTGTTCTTAGTGATGTTGAATTTTACCAGTCTAATGTAATTCCTAATCGATCTCCAGAAGAATGGAACAAAGCTATACTTGATATGAGAACTCAGGTACTGGATAACAAAAAGCCAAGGATAAATCCAAATACAGATCAATCTGAGCTAGAATCTACTGATGCTAAAAAGAACATGTCCAAGCCATCAAAATTCAAACCAAATGTTGTAGAAATTTGTGATCACACTTATTTTGACAGACTTGGACTAGACTATGGTGGTATCAAACAGCAGGTAAATAGCATAACTGTTGAGTTTACTCTCAATGAGGAACAGGAGAGAGCATTTAGACTAGTTGCAAATCATTCTATTGGTCTAAGTGATATGCCTCTACTAATGTATATAGGAGGAATGGGTGGGACTGGAAAATCTCAGGTTCTGAAAGCACTTCTACATTTCTTTGCAAGTCGAGAGGAGTCACATAGAATAGCAGTAATAGCACCAACAGGTAATGCAGCAGCTTTGCTTGGGGGCTCAACATATCATTATCTTTTAGGGATTAATAGCCGTTTAGAGGAAACATCTTCCTCAACTATGAGTCAAGTATGCTCTCATTTACACAAGATAGACTATTTGTTTCTTGATGAAATCTCAATGGTTTCTGCTGTTGATCTATACAAAATAAGTGAAAGACTTGCTCAAGTTAGAGGCGAGTTAGATAAACCATTTGGTGGAATGAATATGATACTAGCTGGTGATTTTGCACAGCTTCCACCAGTCAGCAATGAGGATGTTTCATTGTATAGTCACAAAATTGGTATCAGAGGTGTAACACTCCGGAATCAGCAGGCTGCAGTAGGAAAAGCATTATGGCATCAATTTACTCATGTTGTAATTCTTCGGCAGAATATGAGACAAAAAGGTCAAACTGAAGATGACATAAAGTTCCGTCAAGCTCTTGAGAATATGAGATATTGTGCCTGTACACCAGCAGACATCAATTTTCTTCAAACCTTGATTTCATCTCATGCACCAGGTAGACGCAGTGCAGGGAAGCTACCATTCAGAAATGGCACCATCATAACTGCTGAAAATTTGCACAAAGATGAAATCAATAGACTAGGAAGTATACGATTTGCAAGAGACACAAAACAAGAACTCCATCATTTCTATTCTGATGACACCCAACTTGGTGCTCAAGACGCATCTGATAAGCAAGCAAAGAGAGCTCGTAAAGCTCGTGTGAACATAATGACTGAAAGCCTTCAGCAGCTACTATGGACATTGCCTGATGGTATGCATGAATATCATATTTCAGCAAGGCTTTCTCTTTGTATAGGTATGCCTGTTATAATTAGGTATAATGTTGCAACTGAAATTTCTATGACAAAAGGTCAACGTGGACATGTATATGGCTGGCAGGAAGGTAAAGGTACATACAATCAACCAATTCTTGACATTCTATATGTTAAGCTCTATAAACCACCAACACCAGTCAAATTTCAGGGACTACCAGACAATGTAGTTCCTTTGACTCGGAGAACTTGTAGTGGAAGACAGACACTACTAGATGATAAAGTTTTGTATATTTCTCAAAAACAGATTGATATTCTGCCTGGATTTGCTATGACTGCACATGCATCACAAGGCCAAACTTTAGACATAAATGTATGTGACCTGAACAATTTCAAACGTCACCAGGCATACTATACTGCATTATCCAGAAGTAGCAGTGCTTCACATACAATTATTCTGCAGGGATTTGACAAGAAAATTATAACATCTGGTATAGAAGGTGGTCTAAGACAGGAGTTTAGAGAGCTAGAATTATTGGATGAAATCACAAGACTGAAGTATACTAATAAGCTTCCAGAGAATATAACAGGCACTAGAAGAAGTGAACTCATAGTATCCTTTAGAGAACATAAGGGATTACACTTTGTACCACAGAAAATACATAAGTCTATCAGATGGTCTAAGAAAGAACCATTTACATATGAACTTTCACCAGAAGTAGCATGGAATATTGTAGACAATAAAGTGATAGCAAATATGAAAAGACTAGCTGAAAAGAATGAAACAAATAGTGCCACAGAAAGAAATAATACACAAAGTTATGCAAATAAACCCTCTGATAATGTTAATTCAGACTGGACAGATTGTTCTTGTATCCATAAACCACATCAGAAAGTTGCAGGTATTGTTACATGTTGTACAGTAAAAAAAAGAACACGTGATGATGAAGATGATGATGAAGATGAAAGAGCATCTTCCTCCAAGAAGAAAGCAAAGCTAGACATTCCCTCAGATACACCAAAAACTGGATCACAACATAGCTCTGACACTTCAAATCCCTTATCTAACTTAGGGTCTGATTCTAATGCACAGACCAATTCCAACAGAATGGCTGCACTGTCAATATCTATGCCAATTGGAGTGAACTGGAACAATAACAGCTGTGCATATGATGCAGTAATCACAGTGATATATCATATATGGAAAGCAAATTCTTGTATGTGGAATGAGTACTTTACACTAATGAACACCCATTTATTAGGACAGCTTACTACTCATCTAATGAAAGTTCTGGATGGACAGTGTCTACTGAACAGTGCAAGAAACAATCTCATAACAATAATGAACCAGCACAGACCAAGAACTTTCCGGCTAGGATGTGAGACTTCTGTAACAGAACTACTAACAATGCTTTTTAGCACTGAACAGCCAATTCTTGAAAGTACTCTGCAATGTCAAAGAGGGCATTTTATTTCAAATTCACGTCCTTTTACAACTAAATCTTTTGTTCTTGAAAGAGTCAAACCAGATGTAACATCCATTGCAAGGTGGGCAGAACACTTACCAAGTAATGAAAGTATGGTACGTTGTCCTGCTTGTCATCAAAGATTAAAGAGAAATTTCTACTGGTCTGGTGAAATACCAAACATGATAATATTTAATTTTGATCCTGTACATCCACTTACAATAGAAAGAGAAATAACTGCAGTATCTTCTTCACATCCACAAAAAAAACTAAGGTTAGCAGGTGTAATATACTATGGAAACAGACACTACACAAGCCGTATATTATCTGACAGAAATACTATATGGTATCATGATGGAATCTCAACTGGTTCTGAATGTCAGCTAGAGCCAGTCAATGAAAATATTGACTTATTCAGGTGCAGAGATGCTCTTGCAACTGCTGCTATATATATTGTATCTACTTAGTTGACTTTAAATAATATAAGTTATATATCAAGATATGAAGACTCCAACCAAGTATTTAATTTAATGTATAAAGTATATAAATGTTACTTAAATACAATAGAGATAAAAGATAACTATATCTGTCTGAGATTACAGTATGTACAACATCCATATAAAAAGTATAGTATAAGAGCAAGAAAAAAAAACCCCAAGGCGTTAGGACTCATACTGCCATGCTCTGCACTGGCCTACACCTCTCTAGTTAAGTACAAGATCCTCAGCAGACACCGAAACGTAGGTGCAAACTGTGTATAGAATTGAATATGTACCTGTAAGACAAAATTAAGTACGAGATCTACAAAAGATCTATGAGTAAGGAAACAGGTACAAAAGTTAAAGTAAGCTCACCCTCAGCAGACACCAAAACATAGGTGCAAACTGAGGGTGGTGTCATCCGACTAGCTAATTTTATGAAGCTCGATTTGCCAAGAGCAATCGAGCTTTGGATGTACTCTTTAGAGACTGCGTGTATGAAAGGGGAAAGGAAAAAAGGTAAGCTCTGCTGCACGCATGATAAAGAATGTAATGGAAAGGAAAAGAACTAATGCGCAGCTGGAGATCGAAGAAGTTTGTAAGTAATGAGACCATTTTTTGATACGAAAAGGAAAAGGTAAATGTCTGTACCAGATTTGGTACCTAGGTAGCCACGTGGGTCTCGATCGCCTGCTTTGACTGACCGTCAACAGAGGGCATTAAGAGCACTAAAATCAAAGTTCTCCATCATGTTGAAGTCAAGAGGATTGAAGTCAGAGCTCTCGAAGTTACAGGAGGGCGGGTTGTCACCATTCTGAAAGTAATGGGTGCCAAATGACGAGGAAGGAGTTTCTGAAGGTTGTTGGTAGGAAGGGTGAAATGGAGGTAGTTGCTCGTTCAGCATAGATGGAAGAGAAGAGCCATAGAGCCAGGGCCTCTGAGCATGAGGTTGAGAATACACAGAAAATTCGCCATTTAGGTCAGACGAGAATGGGGGCTGCGAGTGAGTGTTTTGGGCTAAGTAGGCACCATTTGCGTTAGTTTCAGGAGGAGGTATGGTTGGATTGAGAAGGTCTCGAAGTGCTGCCATGGAGTAAGTAGGTGCTACAAGTCAGCCGGGAAGATTCGGATGGTTTTAGATATAAGCAAACCTCACCTATTCAACAAGATCACGCCTCTGAGGGACGCGAAACACGTCAACATGCCACAGACGTGTTTTGCTGCGAGTGGGCGGCCGACGAATGCTGCAATGGCGGTAACTGAGCAGAGCAGGGCTTACAAATCTGTTGATTTGTTGTGTTATCAGCGGTTATCAGTAGAAGTGCCTGTCAAGTGCTCAATATTTTCCACATGATCCGTTGACTGGTCTCGGATTCACGGTAACAACCATGAGCCTCCCCCTTGCTTTCTTTCCTCCTACCCTCACTCATGGCAGGTTTGTGGTCCGTTTCTTCAAGATATCATACAGACATGCTCAATATTTGTAGGTCAGGGGAAAGGAAAGACACCAGACAGAGGAAAGGACAAGAATAAGCAACGGACTCACTCAGGTGCTCAAGGTATGATCTATTTCTTCTTTCTATCATGTATTCAAGAATTTTCAGGTCGACGTTTCAATCGCTCTGCTGTAGAAGAGGCTTTATTAGGTGAGTAGTATCATGACACTCTGAACGCTACTCACTTTTCCCCTTTCTTTTCTTTCACAATAGATCTAGAGAGAGCAAAAAGGGAGCATGAAGAGGAATTGGGTGAGTTATTATCAGAATCAACCAACTATTGTTACCTTACATATCAATGTTATCTTGTAGCAGCATTGACGGAGCGGCTTGAGCACTTGCTTCGTAAGTTGTGAAAGTTTTTGCCCTCAGGACTGACCATATTTTTTTTGGTAGAGCTCACAGAGGAGCCGGAGTTTCCCTCTGAGACAGAAGAGCTCCTGACGGATCACGATACAAGTGAGAATGAAGATGAGGATATCCAGGACGCTTTCAAGGAGGCTCATTATCATTACACTACCGAGGCTACCAAAAGCCTTCGAGACCACTGGAGTCACTTGTATACTAGTGCAACACCACCTCAAACTCAACACCCATCCAAGGCATCCACTTCATCGCTGGCACACTTTCATCCTGCTGCTTCATCATCTGCGCGTCTCCCACCCAGTGCATACCGGACACCAACTGCACCTACTCAAATGAAGTCGAAGACGCTGTTGAAGTCTCCACAGAAGTGTACCTTTGGTGGATATGTTCTCTACCGGAGTGAGAAGCATGGTGCATACTCTCACTGGTAGGTGATGAATAATTCCCTTATCCTTCTCAACATCTCACATAGTTATATCAGGAGCCTGATGCCCACTGAGGACAAGAACTCGGGAGGCATTTTCAAGGGATTCCCCTCCTTTGAAACAGTGAAGGAAGCATATCATCAGGCGCGTCGATCTGGTGTTATTGAGACACTGAATTCGGTTCCTCCTGGAAGTCGTGCAGTTTGGGTGGTTACGCAGGGAGTTGCGCCTGGGGTTTATACCAACGTGTATGTTCATTCATTGTATTCATTCAATTCGACCGTCGAACGCTCATTCAATTCGACCGTCGAACGCTCATTCGTCTTCCATTGTGTGCTCAACTAGACACGCTGCTCTTCGTGAGGGCCTGGGATGGGGAGGTGGTTCGTTGCAAGTTTTCCCCACTGTCGAGGAAGCAAACACCTACTTTGTACGTGAGTATATGGCTGGGAGAGTATGTGTATGGGATGCACCCTTTAGATTTTCCCCTGACGATGAGGCTTCTGATTTTTGAGAATACATTCTTTATGAGGTCAGCTATTTGTGTATCTATGTGTCCTAGAATAACAAGATTATTTTCTCTATGAAATATCCTTAATTTGTGCTCTCTAGCCATGAAAACAATTTCAGTTACTTGAAGAACTCACAGAGGAGACCTCGAAATCTCCAAAGTTCATTGTTTGTGTTGGTGTGTGATGACAAACAAATGCCCATATAAGGCATGCACTCCTCATTGTACCTTGATGTCTGAAAGTTCAAATGCCTTGACTTTCATCACAGCTGTACAGTAGTACCACCAAAGCTCATCTATTGAATAGATGATTGCTCCCTGGATTTTTTGGATTTTTTACAGCTATCTTGGGCTTATGTGTGTGCTCATACACTTCATTTTCTATCTAAACTACCTCAAAAATAGTCTGGCTGTTGTATGTCTCTAAGTACCTGGGAAATGGGTTAGAAGCACTCATATATACCCTTTGAACATATAAAAAATTCCCCAGCAGTCCGTCCTCCAAATGAATGGCTACAGAGAGTACAAGAACAAGTCAATATCAGGTACTTACAGGGATATAGCGAATGCAATTCAACAGTGATGCGACTAAAAGCTTGGATTTCAGGTCTATGTATAGCTATCTACAATTTGAGGCATTCTTAGAAAAATTGATAAAAAAAACTATTTTCATGACCATAAAGTGAGCAATACATAGGATACTCAACTACCTTTATGATGAAATCATGTATCACTAACGAACTGAGGGAGAACAGTATATCTATTGGCCTATACATGATCTTTCAGTACTATACATGCATCTTCACCTGAATTCCCAATGATACATGCAGGCAATGTGCCGTTTTCATTGTTACAAACGTCGAGCTCGAGTATCGGGCATCTCGGACATGAGACTTTGAGCCAGCATTTCACAGTAAGATAGCGATACATCAAGATGATTGTCAAGAGTTCTACGTAGATACAGCAAAATCATATACAGTAGACTATCAAGAACTAAGCTATGTTCCTCTGAAACTCATCCATAGTCGAGAACATGTTCACCATCTTACCCCAGCGAGATTCCCTTTCCTCCCAAAGTCGTTGAAAGAGGGCCGGATCCTTCTTTCGAAGCTGCAGTTCAGTTCGCCCACCATACTCCAGCCACCGAAAGATACCACCAGCTGTGTACTGAGTAATTGAGTAATGCGTTTCACCTGGTTGAACTGGGGTGTTGGAGTGACGAAGCAAGGCGGAAGGAATGAGTATCATACACCCAGGGGGAAACTCAATTATGATCTTGAGGTCCCACAGGATTAAATGACCACCTTTCGTATGATCATACCTTCCGCCTGAAGTAATTGCACACATTCCATGTGCGACGTTCTTCTTGTCAATGTGAACATAGCACCGGGTCTGTGGTCCAAAGTTCAGGGTGATACAAGCAAAGACGCTGCAGCTGAAGTTGGGTTTGAAGTCAGGAATGTACTGTTTCAAGTCTTCCATGCTACAGCAGTAGTACTGGTAGTTCTTCGGGGACCAGCATGCAAAAGCAGCTTCGCGCACTCATTAGTAGTCAAATACGCAAGTAAAAAGAAAAGTGGGTGCTCACCATCCTGCGCCGCTGCAATGCGCTGAAAGCAGGGCTTCGAAATAAGATCCTCCATCAGGGAACAACGAGGGCCTGCTGTGTGCATCACAGCGGCCTGTCCTTGCCCAATAGACCAACCGTATGCCGCCGCAGGGAAACTGCCGTGCTTATGCTCCTTCTCCTTGGGCTCAAAGTTCATTTTTTGGCGCGCCTCCTCTAGGTGGCTGCACGCTTCATCTACTGCACCTTGGTAATCAGGGTCATTGATTTTCTTTACGGCAACGCCGAAGAGGTGGCTCTTAGCATCCACAAGTGGTATAGCTTCCCTAAAAGAATGTTAGAAGGGCTTTGAGGGGTCTAAGTTTAATCCAAACACTTACTGGCCCTCCCACTTAAGATATCGGAAGCCGTCCTCCTGCAGCCGCTCCGGTGAGTGAGATTCTTTATCACCTGCTTGATTCGTGCCCACATACACGCCGGCAGCTGCTCTCAGCTGCTCGACATCCAAGTCTGTGGGATATGGTTGGCAGGTGGCCATAGACGGCGCGTTGTGTGCATGGAGATGGCCAAACACCTCGAATTCGGCCTCGCGTTGCCATCTTCATTTAGCATGACAAGGGTTGAATGGTTTGCTACTAGAGTCTGTCATAGCGTCGCGTTTTTGTTTGTTGGGTGGAGAACCAGAGAAGACCGGGGCGACGCTTTGTGGCGCACTGTCGAAATCTTCCAGCTCTTCTTCAGGAGCCCCCGCTTCGTTATCAAGAGCATGAATCAAAAGGGCTTCGAGGGAGGGTGCCGAGTCCGATATTTGAATGACGCGAGCATTCGAGATTTCTTCATCCCAACTTGAATTGTAGTCGCAGTAACTCTTGCCGCCGCACAGCTGTAGGAAGGGATCAGCAGGAGAGAACATCTAAGGATTGAGAGACCTACCTTCCGTGAGGACATGGCCGTAGTTCTAGTAAAGGTAGGTCAGAGATTGATCATGCTCAAACTACCCTGTTCGTTGTGTCTTTTCAAAGATAGTATACACAGCTAACATGCTTCCCTGGACCCAGGAGTGATTCCGCATTGAAAGCATGTTAGCTAGATATACTGTCTTGAAAAGACAGAATGAGCAGAGTGGAAGATTACAGGCTCACCTTCATAGTTGTGCGCGTCAACGTTGAAGATGATAAACAATCAGAACGTGAGAATTGGATTGATCTCACATGCGCTATCACATGTAACGCACGTTGCATTGACCTACCAAACAGTTCTCTACAGTTCTTCAGGTGTATTGTATCGTCGAACATGGCCAAGCTCCCTTGTCACACTGTCAGCTCCAGCTCTAGGCGCCTTCAATACGTCTCCGGGAGTACCGCCCCTAAAAACAAGGTGGTTTCCCGAGTTTTCAAACCTAAAAACAAGGTGGTTTCCCGAGTTTTCAAACCTAAAAACAAGGTGGTTTCCCGAGTTTTCAAACCTAAAAACAAGGTGGTTTCCCGAGTTTTCAAACCTAAAAACAAGGTGGTTTCCCGAGTTTTCAAACCTAAAAACAAGGTGGTTTCCCGAGTTTTCAAACCTAAAGAAATTCAAAGTATCAAAGATCGAGCCGCTCTGGAAGTTTGTGACACACCGGCTACAGGTATTGAGGCGATGGAGGTTGATGAGGGTGGGTGGGATGATGCTCTGCGCATGGACGAGGTATTGCAAGGAGAGGTACCTATGGATATGAGCCATCAGGGGGAAGAGTTTGGAGATTTAGTCTTTGAGCTGCAGGAAGACCTTCAAGAAAAGAGGTGAGCACTGCATTGATTCGATTCCACTCCCATCTAATGCTGGATATCCCACTCCAAAGGAAACGAGTTGATTATCGAACCAGAAGGGATCGCGTTCAAAAGCGGAATGCTGCCTTTGCACCCCAATTCGACACAATGGTGCGTGCGTACATGGAATGGAAGGCTTCTCTCAGCAATTCTTTTATGACCCACGACCCAACGCTACCACTGTCGTCGACATTGCCTCATGTATCAGTGACAGGCGCTGACCTTTTTGGTGTGTACAGTTTTCCAGTACTGACTGAGCAGAACTGACGAGATCTATAGGATTATGTGAAGTAGCTATCTACATCGACAACGAACGAGACACCTATGTTTCGACCTCATTCATTCGTCAAGGGTTCTGCCTATGCGCACCGTCAATTGCCACAGTCGGGATATCTATCCGTGCTCTCGAATACTTTCAAATACTCCACCTACGATGTCCTCGCCTCTCTATGCAGTTGTTCATTAAAGGGCTTTGCGACATCCAGGCACGTCCATACAAACCATCTTTCTATCAACAATTCTCCATTGCCCTCGACGTTTATCTAGAGATTTTGAGGCACGTCAACTCCCGTGTTAAAAAGGCTCTAGGATGCGACTCGCCGGAATGGCACATGAAGAATACTTGCCCGTGCTGCATGTATAAATTGGAGGGGGAGAAAGGGTTGCATTTCAGTATGCTGTTCACGATGGATGGCAACGACTCCCTCAAACGACTTAAACGACACGATGCCGGCTTTGATGAGGATGGGAACTTGATGGCAGGGATAGGGCCCTCAAAAGAATGGCTTGATTTACGTGTTGGGGGTGAGGATTACTTCCTAAGTCGTGCCGAGGTAGACAAGTGGGATCGCACCAACTGGTCAGAATGGGAGGACATAGAGGAGGGGGAGGAAGAAGAACCTAACACCTGCGAGGAGAGATGGCACAACATGAGGGACTCCAACACGTCAAAGATGTGGTCGATATACGATGAGACAGGCGTGTTCTTGTCCCTCTGTTGACACGGATTTGTTTTGCTCATAGCAGACATGGTACAAAGTGGGGAATTGTGAGTATTCATTGATATATTCCGTGGTATACACTCACCCATTTAACAGGTCAAAATATCCCCTTGCAATTGTCAAATGGCTTCTGGATGTTCTTGGTGATGGCCTAGGTGGAGGATACGACATTGGCTGCAAATTCGCCTCCACAGTACGCCACAGTCTGCTAGCCCAGCTTGCCCAAGCTAGGAATTATACTAGCTTGGTCGGCATCTTTCATGGACATGGCCATGGTTGACTCTGCCAAACAAAAAACCTTGGAACATATGTAACCGGTACAGGCCTCAAAGATCTCGAAGGTTGTGAGCCTTTTTTCTCCCGATCCAACGCTCTTGCGAGTTCGGTTCGACATTCCAGTACCTTTCATCATCACCAAGAAATTGCAGCGTACGCCTGACATACTGACGACTTCGAGACGTTTCCTGGGCTTAGCAAGATTCTCGTCAACATCTACAAGCGGGCCTTGGACATTCTGGCTACTGAACAGGCCGTCCGTCTTCATTTGGATGCAATGGGGGTTACACAGTGGCAAGAGGTGGAGGGGTGGTTGGTGGAGGAGAGAGAGTATCTGAGGTCCTTGAAAAAGGAACCTGAGGCAGAAACACTTCAAATGGAGTACTACAAGAAGCTTGTAAAGCTACAAGATGCACAGTGCGTATGCTGAATCTTGAATCTATTGCAGAGCTGAGACAATTCCATTAACAGGTCAAGATACATGAATACAAAGTCAGTGTGGATCAACAGCACCACAGACACTTTCGCATCTGGAGCGAGTAACGCGGAAAAGCAGGCAGTGAATGAACTGGAGAAACAGTGCCGGCGGGATCACGAAGCCGTCAACGATGCCAAGCAGGCGGTGCTCGACATGGAATGGCGACTCCAGATTGCGCCACAAGACCGTTGGGAGGAAGGATGTGAGGAATGGGTTCGTGCAGAGAAGCTCGTGGCCAACGCGACCTATCAGCGCTGCCTGGATCGTCTAGAAGGCCTTGTAGTTGCACGCCTGTTCGAACTAACATGAATGAATATGTCACAGACTGGTGTGTTTATTCCCTAAGCTCGTTGCTTTCTTTTCTCACCAACATCCTGACCTCCAGGCTATAAGATGCGCAAGCATATCACCAAGGCGCTCAAAGCTCGCTCACAAGCTATCAAGACAGCCCTCATCAACTATAACACCGCCGCCACTCAGCTTTCCCCCCCTCGTGAACCTCTAGAGTGGGACACAGTTGTGGAGTACACATTCCTTGCAGAATTCAACCTCCTCCGAGATGCAAGAAGCGATGTTAGGGAGAAGCCGTGGGCTACCCCTGCTGGCTGCACCATCATGGACGAATACTTCAAGCTCAAGCGCGCCGCTGAGGAAGTAGACCACCTGCATATCGAGGTCCAGCGCCTTATCACATACATGGAAGACGAGGAGGCGTTTTTACATGTGAAAGAGAAGGAATTCGAAACCCAGGACCCAGCCCTTGCTCACCACATCACCCTCTATAGGCTGCAGCGTGGGCATTGCTACACCCTGCATAGGCAACGTCTGATGAAGCTTGCACGCTATCCAGGCTTCTGCAGAGAGGCGCTCATACCAGGCCAGGGGGCTCTATCATACGCGAGGAGGGCAGGGACTGATCCAACAGGAGGTGGGGATGATATCGAGCACGACGATGATGACGATGACGAAGTGGAGGAGGAGGATTTAGCTGATAGATTGGTTGGTGTGTTGACTATCTCAGAGGACTCAAGGGACACTGTATAGTAGTTAAATGACTTGTATTTGTATTATAACTACTAGTATACATTAGTTTGCAAGGAATTCATACAGAATTGAGGGAGATATCGAGCTCGTCGCGCGCAACGACGAGCAGACATGTACCGGTGGCAGCCCAGAAGAGAGCGGAGCGTCGTGGGCAGTGCCGAGCCGCGTGGCAACAGGTGAGTAAGCACTATGACCTGCTGGACACTGTATCCGGTGTTTCCAGCAGTCCTGAGGAGCGAAATGCATTAAGTCCTACCTGACGAAACCCATCATTTTTTCTGTATAGGGGGAGCAGGTATAGAGCCGTCGAACTAGACGGAACCATGCAGTTGATGGTTCCGTCTAATTTGATGGCTAGTGTGGGTATATCAGGTGCTTTCGGGCATGGATAACAGAGAATACGTATACTATGCAAAGAGCTGCGTGCTAGCACCACGTGGATAGGCCATCTGTGAAAAATCCCATGCCCATTCAAAGCGTCTAAATAGCTGTTCTTAGTGAAATATCATGCCTCTCAAACCATGTGGGGGCACAGTATTGTCAGGTTCTGCCTCCACCTAGAAGTGGTTAGATTGACACAACACTGTTCAATGGTGATGGAGGAGGAAGCTTGAAGGGCTCATCTGGCCTGAAGACCTCCTGATGAGAGAAAGTGTTCAGAAAGAGGATTCAGCGCCGCAAGATCGGTAGCAGATGATGCAGATACCACAGATACCCAGGATGAAATTATATTAACTTTTCATGAGAAACTCCCCCCCGTAGATGTGTCTTTCCACTCTAAAGATGTAAGCAATCAAGCTTCGCTGTCATCTTTCTGTTCACGGAGTGGTAATCGGAGCTCTTAGCAGAGACAGTCGTGACTTGTGAACGGCCGAAGGAGGACTAATGGGTTTTGATGATCTTTAAGTTTGTTCGCAGCAATCGCTCATGGACCTCGAAGCCAGTATGTCGTCAACCTCAAGTGTATGGGACACTGTATGTGTCTCCGCTGTGTTCAGAAGGTGAACCGTTTTGGCCTTTGAATAAGGAATTTGTTAAACATTGTGGGATTTCGAGGGCGGAGGTGTCAATTAATGTTTAGCGCTCAACTTTTCATATTTAATTCGTAAAATGAGCTGAAAGGCCTTTAAACTCAACTGTTAACTCTTTCTCTCATGAATGCTAAACAGTTCTTCACCTCCTTGCTCGCCACTCTATTTTTCATCAGTGTCGGACAGTTCTTCAGCTTCTTGCTTGTCACCGTTCTCGTCGTCGTATATCTTGACGTACTCGACGCGTCCGACCATACCTCCAAAGCTGTTGGCTTTTACCGACTGCTTCTTCTGAAATGGATTTACTGTTCAATCGCATCGTCAGCTGCGTTTCTGTACTTCTTTCGCAGTCTGACAACTCCGGGGAACAAGAACAGATATACAGTGCTATTAGCATTTGCGCACATGTGGCTCATGCTGAATAGATTGCTTGCATGTAAGTTCCAGTCATCCTGATATTTATCTTCTGTGTACTTAAAACTTTACTGGCCTTAGTGAGTCTCGAGCCAGATGGTGATCAAAAGTGGATAAATATGGGCCCTCTTTACACCTTTGTGTTTGGCTTCGCCTTCAGTGAATATCTCAAAGCCATCAGCATCGAAGATTGGGGGTATTTCGGCAGACTTTACAGGATGATCTTGGTCATTCTTGAAAATATCATTGCTCTCGTGAGAGCCTTTAGAGCATTTATCGAGGCATGGTGGATGGCCTTGGAGACCTTCAGGAAGTTCTGGGGAATGCTTTAGATGTAAGAGGTCAAGCAACATCTGCAACGTGGGTGATCTCTCCATCTATAAGCCCAAAGCCGAGCCGTACATTCATATGTACCCAGCAGGAAACGTTTCACCACTACCATCGTATCCTTGTACAATATTCAGACTTGTAAATAAATCAACCAAACTAAGACATTTGAATCATGTTTTGACAGTACACGGAAATTACCTTCAAGGGAGAGTTCTAGAACACAGAAGTCACGGTATGGATCCAGTCATTGGAATTGCTGAACCTTAAATAAATATGAATGAATAAAGATATGTTGCGTGACGCAGGCTAAGTAAGCTAGATTAGATGGATATAATTGCCCTCGGAATCTTCACTCACGCGCAAATGTCAGCTCGCGTTCTTTACGCTGACCCATTGGTAGTCCCACAATGAACTTTGAGATTCAATTTTGGATAGAAGTTGTCGCCATCAAGTTTCAGGATATGTGCATGAAGAATTGGTGTAAGTTGTGGACGCACATTTGGTGATTCTTCTAGATCTGTCTGCCGGTTGATCCGGTCAACCAACAAAACGGAACAATTGAGTTCAAAGTCCGACGATTATTTTTCTTGAATCTTCACCATTCTTCATGTCAGGACTAGGACTGAACCTGCTAGGGCTATCTGATTGTATACTTGATCCTCGATAGATAACAAATCGCCGAGCAATTCAGATGAATACCTCATCATGACGAAGTACCGAACAATATGATGACTCATCTGCTGCCACTCCGCGTGAGCTATAGGGTTACAGCTCGGCTCGGCTGGCGCCCGGCAGGCTCACGTGCTCACGGCTCGATTCCCGGCTCCAGGAACCAGCTGGCAAGTAGTCCACCGAAGATAGTCGTGACCTAAGACCGTCAACGTGAGGGTTCCTGGTAAGATTCACCTAGAATGCAGATGTAGGCGGTTGGCATTCACTCCGGGGCCTGCAGCGAGACGTCCTTGTGAGGGTCGCCGCACATGATTTCGCGGTCCTTGCAGGTGCCGAGATCACCTTCACCCGCACTGACGATAATATATCGTGGTCTAACGAGAATAAGCATCGAGAAAGAGCGGACAACGTAGGTCATTGCAACTCACCGCTCGCCATTTTGCCAGTTAAGCTCATTCATGAAACACCACTTCAAACCAGACGGGAAACTGACTCCACCGCGTCCTCAAAGACCAGAATCCTTGATGGTCTACATAAATAGTCCATAAATCTCCTTTGAAGAAAATATCTTTCGTAAATTGCCAGTCAAAAAAGTGAACCAGAAAGTTGCTCCGAGTCCCTTCAACTTGCTGTGATCATGCGGTAACTATACGGTCTTGATCCTTTACCTTGTCATTTTGACAAGCAGACAGGTCCATTGTCGTTGAAAACGACCGACATAGTCGAGAATGCTGTACTTTTGCACGCAGAAGACGCGGGTAACGGCGCCGCTGCGGCGTTCAACGAAAAGATGGGGAGCTTACGTAACCCGCCCCACCTCCCTGGCTCCGAGCAATTTACTACGTAACCCCTCTGCCAATGTCTTTCTGCTTCGATGAGCAGCGTATACTTCCCAGCTCAAATCGCCCAAGTCTTTAAGCGAATAGTAAATGTCATTTCGACGTTTTCACTTTCGCAGCAGTATGTTTTGAAGCATCAAGGTCACTCTCAGGCTACCGCTATCACGGAGAGTGAGCATGTCTCGGTGGATGGTGGGGGTGATACTGTGGGGTTTTCAAGCGGAAGGAGTAGCTATAATGATCCTAGGAAGCAGCCGCAGGAGGAGAAGGAAGAGGAGGGGAGATTCGAGCCTTTTTCGTCGTCTTCGTCAGGACAAGGACCTCGAGATATTATTCACCAGTTACTCGCCAATCCAGCTCTATACGATCCTCTTCGAGTACCACGCTACCCTATCGTTCTATGCCACGGTGAGTAATCGGTGTTTCTACCGCTTTGGTTCTCCCATCTCACGATTTGCACAAGGTTTATATGGATTCGACACCCGTGGACCTTCGTCATTCCCCAGCATGCGTATGCACTACTGGTACAACGTCCTTCGCGTCCTTCGTGACAAAATGAAAGCACAAGTCATTGTTACTTCCGTTCCAGGGTGAGTTTTTGACACCCCCCACTTCCTCTCTTCAACTCAACTTCTACCTAACTTGGGATTCAGGACAGGCTCTGTTGCTTCGCGAGCAGAAAGTCTCGATCGACAGTTACGCGAGAAGGCTCTCGGTCGAGGGGTCAACTTTCTCGCACATTCGATGGGCGGTTTGGATTGTAGATATTTGATATCGCATGTTAAACCTGAGGATTATGTGCCGCTGTCGTTGACGACGGTGTGTACACCTCATAGGGGGAGCCCGTTTATGGATTGGTGTTCGGTGCGTTGAACGTTCATCATATTCACGTTAATCGAGCTGACGAAAAGTATTAGGACTATCTGGGTTTAGGAAAGCTCACTAGGGAAGAGAAAGAGTTGTTAGCTAAAGCTTCTGGGAAAATTAATGGGTTACCTTCCGAATCTTCCCCTTCGACTACCACTACCTCATCCTCATCCTCTCAACGCTCCCCTATCTCTTTAACTTCCCTCCCTTCGTCTTTTACCACCCTCCTCCTCTCAATCCTCGACTCCCCCGCTTACGCTAACCTCACCTCTTCCTACCTCAACGACGTCTTCAACCCTGCTACACCTGACGACCCGCGCGTAAAGTATTTTAGTGTGGCTGGGAGAACTCAGGGGGTGAATATCTGGCATCCGTTTTGGTTACCCAAGATGGTTTTGGATGATGTGGAAACGAAGGAGAGAAGGAGGGTTCAGGAGGCGTGGGAGAGGCAAAGAGAGAGGGAAAGGGAGTGGGGTTACTTTGGAGGCGGAGGTGGAGGAAGTGATGAGAATAAACCGATTTGGGCGAGGGATGAAGAGTGGGGGAATGATGGATTGGTTACTGTGCAGAGTGCGAAGTGGGGAGAGTTTTTAGGTGTTATGGAAGGATGTGATCGTGAGTGTTCCGTCAATGTTACTCATTAAGCTCGGAGTCTTCCTTCTTTACTGATTCCGCTTTTTTTACGTAGATTGGGAAATGAGAGGCGCGAGAGGGATTGAATTTGGCGTTGATCTTCCTGCTATACCAGCTATCAGACTTGGTTCTTCGTCTCATCCCTCTTCCTCTTCCTCGACAACTACCACTCCACCGTCGTCGTCGTCGTCCACTTCGGCAGAGGATGGGTGGGGACTGGGCGGACTGGGCGGGTTGAAAGATCTAGGGTGGTTCTTGAGGGCTTGGAAGAAGGAAGAAAAAATACAGGAGGAGGCTATGAGGAAGGCGCCTGGATCGTTGGATGATTCTTCGACTTCATCTCCATCGTCAATTTCGTCTTCATCTTCTTCCTCATCACCCTCAAGCCGAGGCTCCCAACACCGTCAAAAAGCCCGCGAGATGAATAGAGAACGAGATGACGCTGTGATTAAAGCGTCTACTGATAAGCTTTCGGCTGTATTTGATTGGATAACTGAGAAGGTACCTGTTTCCGTCCCTATTTCTGTTGGCCACGGGAATGGGAGTGGGAAGGATCACGAACCTGAGGAGGGAAGGGGTGACGGTGTTAGAGAAGCTGGGATGAGGATGGTTGTTACTGGCGTTGCTGGGGACTTGGGGTCGGAGAATGCAAAAACGAAGACGATGCAGACGATGCAAGGAGTTGGAGCTGGGAGTAGGAGCGGGGAAGGAAAGAAAAGTAAGAATGTGAAGAGTGTTAATGAGCTTGGGACGAAGGAGGATTTGGAGAGGTTTTACGTTGCGCTTGCAAGGAAGTTGTATGATGAAGGGTTGTAACTTTATCAGTGGATTATAGTAACCTAAAGTTTATATCAAAGTTTGAATTTGAATTGTTGTAAATCATATCTCGGTGATTAAAGAAAGCTAAGGCTTTTTAGGGCGATCAATATTTACAGCTTTGACATCTCCAAATGGAGCTTACACGTGAGATCTTCTTCGGCAGATCTTATCTAGATACGATCAGGATTTTCCGATGTATTTATTGTATTTATCGTTATTATCGAGTATTTGTGTCGCCGGTCAGAACAAGCCGTAACTGCAACTCTGAGTCTTACCACGACATGCACTCGCACTGTACTCGTCGACAGGTATCCGACAGCAGGTTCAGGCAAAGCTCAGATTTCAAGGGGAAATTCCTGGATGAGAAGCTATAGTCTCGTTACTGGAACTTTCATTTTTACAATGGTTATTGTCAAGGCTTTTGTATTCGGGTGTGGCGTTGCTGGGGCGATAATTGTCACTGGCCATCAAGTCTTACAATTGTACTCTTTTACTTCACTGATGGGCTCACGACTTTCTGGGATATTGGACGTGTACTTAAACAACAAAGAGGATGTTCAGTAAAGCGTAACAGCCCACTTCTTCCTCGATATCTAGTAATGGAGGCCATACCTTTTGCTTTGCATTCCCACACTTCACGCTCGGACGATCTCAAACAATTCTTCATGGGTCTATATAGCTCTCGACTTCCCGAGTCCGGTAACTCCACGCCTTCAAGTCCCAGTAGCTCAGGCAGCAGCACTCTCGTGCCTTCCGATGATGATGAGCCCCTCAGCATCTTTACTTCCGATAAGGAAGCTTACGACTTCGAGTCTCAGCTTCCTCCCTCCGTTCTCACTAGCATCCAGCGACTCCTAGATGAACCAGACAAGTTCGACGAGGATTTCGATAAATCTAGGTACAAGCACCTCAATCCTGAGGCACCTTCGTTTGTGCCCTCTCACACATCTTCCTTTCCCACCAACCATACCCATACACGACTTCCGCCTATTAATACCAACCTCTCACTCCCTTTACCTTCTCACGATCCCTTACCGGTAACATCCATCCCTCTTCCTAAACCTACGCTTCAAGCACAAGCGCCCTGGCTAACGATCTTCTCCGCCGCATCACTTACCCCACCCAACGCCTTCTCCGTACTTGCATCCCATGCTCATGATCTCGTACACGCCCACATCTGGCATACGACAGCTCTCGGCGACCTGTCTCAACACTTCCTCTGGACGGCTTGTGCACCTGAAGGCGCCGTGCCAGTCAGCGAGCATATGCCTACATTCTATGATAGCGCCGGCTCTGGATCATTCGCGAGCCCGATTCGTGAAACGATGGCTCCATTTGCGATGGAGGTTTATCGAGCGTTGTTTGATGTTTATGGTGAAGAGGTTGCTTTGTCTTTTGTTTGGCATCTCAGAGAGTCGGTCGTTGGGACTTTCAAGGCGGCTTGGTGTGCCAAGGTATATTATATTTTTGCATCTTCTCTTCGTTCTCTCGTTTGAATTCTTTTGGTGAACAGGAAAGTACAAAAGCGATATCATACCACTTCCCTCCTTCCTCCGAATACGTACTCTCCGCGACTCACCTCTGCGCATTCATCGGCGACCTATTCAGATTTAACCTTACCCTAATTCAACATACCAGACTCTGTTTATCAATCCTTATGCAGGAACTTAACTCGCTCGAGCATATCACAGCCATAGGCGTTCTCATCGAGCATGCTGGACTGGGAATGTGGCTCTATCCACCGCAGTCATCGCCATTACCATTCCCACTTTCCGATCATCTACTACCCATAGCAAAAACGTTTCTTCCACTACCGGGAACATCAGGAGTCAGCTCGGATGCTCAGCTACGATCGTTGAGAGAGAATGGATTATTTGAACCTGTGAACGCGTTCAAGCGTGATTTGTTGATGAAGACGGAGGGTTTGGGGAATGGGAGTAGTGTTTTGTTGAGGAGTGTTGTACGTGGGGTGGATGAGAAGGATGAGAGGGTTGGGAAGGTGCTTGCGGCTCTTGCGAGGTTGATAGAAGGTGGGAGAGTTGTAAGTTGTGATGATGATGTAAATTAACTTTTATAGATTAGGTGCGCAGTCATTTTGATGGGGTTGGGGGTTGAGATCTTGAGATACCGCCGCAGAGACTGTAAGCTAGAGTATTCTCTAATTACCATTCTTTATTTACCGCTATGTCGACATGTGATCTAAGTATTGTCAAGACTGAAATATTATTAAATCCTCTCATAAACTGGCCGTTGATGTAGCTTGCATGAATTCGAGAAGAGCGAGGAGATATATTAACCAGCTTGGGTCCACGTGCCGAACATTTGAACTGTGAACTCCGGGAAGTACATCTCCCGATGTACTGCAGCACAGCACATCCATCAGTCAGCAGCATCGCGCCGGAGCTCCGCCAGATTTCATCACAGCAATCTGACATATATCACCGTTTCCTTTCACCCACTAAGTAGCTGACATCGAAGATCGGTAGACCACAAGATCCGATGAAGATTTGCGGAAACTTGTTAAGTTATAAGCCTATACGAATCCGAGTTGATCGGTTGCTCAGCACGATGTATGCTTCCCGCTGACTTTTATTTTGCTTAATTACTATCTTTAGCAGATATTTAGTCTGTACATACATGGCACCAAAGTAAGCCATGACGAAGAACTAATGGCGGAGGGGATAGGTATAAGCACGAAGGAATTCTTCATTTCATTCCGAATTCGTAATTTTCTCTGTTGCTGAGCTGTATCCATGCTGTATCAGTAGTATCGTAGCAAATGGACCCTCGCCGCTGTCTAAGCTTGTACCCATCCCTCCCTTTATTGCATTTTAGGTCAGTGTAGCAGCACAACCCTAGATTGATATAGAGCGCCGTAATGTGTTCATACAGTGCTGGTAGCATAGCATAGTAAGCCACAGCTTAGAGACACCCGCCGAACTAACTAGCGCATCAAGCGCGATAGTTTCGCTCCAGGGTAAGAAATCGTAGGTCGTAAGTAGCAAGGTCGCAAAGTACCTACCAGCAGGCGACCCCTTTGCGTCCCGCGTCTGCGCATGCCCAACTCAGCCTTCCTTTTGTTTGTCATCACACAGCGGCTTGCGTAGATGAAGCTGGATTCCCGGGGCCCCGCATTAGTGCAAGGATGAACTCAGGAGGAAATAGTAAGTAAGTAGACGGGAAAATCTGATTCTGTCATATAGTAATGAGTCAACCAAAATTGGAGCAATGTTAGGTAGCTAGTAGTAATAATGCAGGGAGCACATGTGACTGAGTTGAACCCACCAAGCTGGCGTTCGACGCGCTATGGGGAGCTGAGTATACTACTACCTAGTCTCGCTCTTACTAGTGGATGGATCCCTCTGCTTGCTCGGACAAGTCCGGCGGAGTTCGAAAAGCGAGCTGCACAGATGCAGCACAGTGCAGATCCAATTGGCAATTGGAATTTGGCAATCGTCCAAGGACCAACGTAGACCAACTAGCAACGTCCGCCAGATTTTCGAGCTCCGCCGGATTTATCCGGTGGGCAGAACATTTTGACCAGCAAGAGGTCTGGGTACAAGACTAGTCGGCCACTACCCACCGCTCCCTTCGCATCAAGCTTCCTGCATATATGGTTGGCAGGGGGCGTTCAGTGGAGAAATCCGAGAAATCAACCGGTACCACAGGGTCCAAAATAATTTCCATTTTTGGATGTCACGCCCAACACCCATGTACCCTCATGTACCGCTGCATAGTGCAGCGTTTCTACAGTCTATCTTCGAGTTTCTTTGTAGATGCTCTATGTAAACATGATATTATGTTGGAATTACCAACACTTTCGCTTTCCTGGACTTGCTGTTATTGTATCAGCTCTAGATCAGAGCACGGGCTCGAGACATGGTCCTCAGAAGATAGCAAAAATGACAGAAAAATGAAGAAAAAAGATGCATAACATTCCGAAATTCTAGTCTTATCCTCCATGGTGAACGTGCCACTAGCATTGCGATATACGTAGTGGCGGATATCGTTAATCAAGCTGGTATGACTTGCATGTCACGGTAAGTCACGGCTCTGTAACGTTCTTAGAATGGAAATTATTTTGGACCCTGTGGTACCGGTTGATTTCTCGGATTTCTCCACTGAACGTCCCCTGATGGTTAGTTTATGAGTCTGTTAAACGTAATATTTTAATTCTCATATACAGTTCGTCCTGTCCGGGACCCGGCCCTCGACTCCGACTCCGAGTGATGCGTGAAACCCAACCCGGACCGAGTACGTACGGCGGCGGTACACGCAGCTAGCGATTCCCGAAGTCGATTTTATCATTGGGCGTCTAGTCATGTCAAAGGTGCATATAAAGTGCAGCTTTCTGAACAACTGGAAGACTCACCGTCCACCCGTTTTCTTCATGACTTCTAGAGAATGGCAGCAACCCCTCTACCTTACTTACCTAGTGTCCACTCTCATCACCAATCTATGGCTCAACGATATCCGAAAGCGTACTGCCCAATATAACACATCTGCCACTGGGGCTCTCACCCAACTCGATGTACTCCTTTTTGCTTTACCACCCGCATCCATCTTCTTCTCTTTAATACTTTTGTACTTATGTCCGAGCTTGACTCAGCCTCAGACAAGGAGTGCAGAAAACATTGTATTGCTAGCATTTGGGTATACATGGCTGTCGTTGGGCATGTTGTGTAAGTGAAATCAAACGGCGATCTAACACAAACCCTCATCGTCCACTGCAGTTGGCCTTGACATCAGTCATCAATCATGGACATCTATCACCATCCAAATTATCTTAGGGCTCCTCGCCTTCGGCGAATGCTTGAAAGTAATTCGTGTCAAGGAAGAGCGCTGGGGTTATTTTGGCCAGCTGTATACGGCAGTGAGCTGCGTCATGCAATGCGCAAAGGCGAGCGGAAGAGCATTGATGACAATTCTTGCGTCGGGACAGAGAGCGCTGGACCATTTCAGAGAAGATTGGGGGAGAGCCTGAGTCTGTGAGAGTTTCAAGCCACTTTTCGCTGTCTGGGTGCTAAAGAGAGTGCAGTAGTACCAACCGCCCGGCGATATCGTGTATTGAATGTTAGGCCTATATGGTCAATTGTCTTCAGCAACATTCAGCAAAAACGTATGCTAAATAATAGATACCTCGTTGTATATCCGCTTTGTATTCGTCGGGAACGAATGAAGCTAGAGTCTTCCTACTACGAACTTTCTAGAGTTCACCTTAAATGCACCAGTAAGCGCACATCGTTCGTGAAATTCTGCCACCTCATCTCCAATCCTTTGGTGGAATCTCAGGGTGAGAAAGAAATAATACAGTCTCAGAGTTACCTTGCATATATTTTTTCTGTGTATTCAATAAGTGAGCCCGACACTAAAAGAGAAAAGAGAAAAGTGAAGGAGGTAGTAGTGGTGGTTAGAGAATAAGCCGAAGCGCACGTGGCCGTCGATTAAGTTTGAACCGCTCTCGGAATGCCCCCTAGCCTCTGTATCCTCATTTTTCATAGGTATTTTGG
>RCHF01002953.1:0-22355 GCA_003987895.1 Neonothopanus nambi | reverse complement strand
CTAGAACCCAGTCCAGAGGCTCATTCCTCGCAGGTAAAGTGATTTCAGAAATATTGGCAAGATTCTTTTTGACTAAAGCATTTTAGGGCGGAGAACTTACTTTGGGAAATGCCACTTCACCATCGGTACTCCCGCATCCGTCTGATCAGGTTGCTGTCCGACAGGACGACTCTTCAGAGCTCTATGGTGTTGTTGCTGAATATGAAATGGTCCTCGTTGAGCGATACATGATCCAGGAGGAGATGAGAGCGCTGGGCCTCTATCTTCTCAGCTTGAGGAAGACTCAAGAGGATGTCGAAAAGGAGATGGCTTCAATTGGCAAAGACATGCAGGTCTACCAACGCTTTTCCGACGCGTCTTTCGCCAAGCTGGAATCCAAGAAAGAAGCTATAATTCGCTCCCTTGGTGAGCAACAAGCCAACTCCGTCATCCAAACAATTCTGCAGAAAGAGCACGTCGCCAAAGGCTACTGCAGCAGGAGTAGCAGGTGCCTCTTTCTCACCAACGTTCGCCGATTGACTGAAGGCCATATGGTAAGCTAGATCTTCCATCCTGGGCTCTGGTATTTTCTGACACCCTACATTAAAGGCTTCGGCTCCTTGTATCACTAGGCTTACTTGTTAACTCTTCCCATCTTGTTTCATTAGCTGTTTCTTTCTGAATACTCCGTGTTTGTTCTAGTACCGTCTGTGCCCTCTCTGGATATCTTCTAAATAAAACCAAATTGACAACGTGTGACCCAGAAGTTTCCGAATTCGAAGCCCAGCCCGGCAAACAAAAAGCATGTCAAGCCTCGCGCCGGTCACTTAAATATAGACTGCGTGCTTCGCGGCCAGCGCGCCAAGTCAGTAAGATCAAATTCTCCTCCTCTATACTAAGTTCCACCCCCGGCTCACCTGCCTATTACTACCTTCTTAAAGCTTTAGTTCCCATTCCTACAATGCAAAGATCGATTCCAAAGGTCCAAGCACACCCTGAGCCATTGCCTTGCCTTTTTCTGACCTACACAGAATATCTTCTGCAGCGCACCCAGGGAGTCAAGAAGAAAGTGACCCAAAAGATCAGAACTGCTCCAAACTCAAAAAATGCGTGTGCGTTCTGTAAACGTAGGTCCTCTTGAATCTTGGTCAACCCACTGTCTTCATGATTTTTCAGAGAAAAAGATACGATGCGTTGAGGGCCCTCTTGGCAATATCGGCCCCTGCCAAAGGTGTCTCGATTTGAAGAAAGGGGATTTTTGTTTTCGGCCTCCAAAAAACACCCCTCCCTCTGGGTCAGACAAACGATCTATTGCAGGGGATGCGATGGCGGCCTGGAATGGCAAGGAGGATGTTGCCACTCCACCTCCGGAGGCCGTCACTCCATCTCTAGAGAAGACCCGGCCCCTGGTGGAAGACGGAGGGGCTCCCAAGCAATGGAAAGTAGAATGGCTTCCCCTCTCCTCTAGTACCGACTCCTCCATAGACCAAATCACTGAACAAGGCACCTCGTTTTATGATTGGGCATGAGGATCAGGATACCGGTCGGACGTTTAGCTAGTAAGAATCTCTACTCTCCCTTGAACTGAACCAAACTGACCGCTTTCCCCTTTACTAGATTTCTCCTTTTGCTTTCTTTACTCAACCTACCAGTAGGCTATCGTGCTTGAAATCTACGGAGCCTGAGCTGGACGAGGCTGGACTGTAATAACAGGAATACTTAGTACGAGAGAATCCGAATTTCTTAGAAACTACTTCTGCAGACTGAAAGGAGCTCGGTCTTTGTTAATAATAGTAAAGTAGATCGTTGGTACATAGTAAAATCCAAATACACAAAGATCAGCTAGATCTTGATTATTTCCCATGGGCCTCCTATAGGGTTACCTTCCTTAAGCATGCATTCCCGTGTCAATTTTGTCTGAAGTTGGTGCCCTGAACAGTTGACCTGCCTTGGTGAGCGGTAAGTACTTAGAATTTTAGGACTGCGGAGATCCAAGGACCGAGACTCGGGAGGAAGTCACGTGATATAAACGTGATCATTCCGGTCTTACAGGAACTCGGTTTGTTGAATCTTGATTTCTCCCACTTTCATCCACATCGCTTGTACACGGTGAGCGATTCCTCTTTCAGTCGACCCAATCTCTCTATACGTTCGCGTTAAAGAGGCTATCTTCCTCCCTGGTGGCTCAGGCAGCAGATTCTGCCCCTATAGGATCTAACTGAGCACCCGGGGAGTGGGAGCGCCTCCTTCACATGAACGTACAGAGCCAGTGAGTCAGCCTCAAAGACAACCTTATAATGTTTCTTGCAGTCTATGTCTCTGTCTGGCAATGACCCGGTACTTCCTGCGCTCGGTCAGTCTCTAAACTTCAATGTTGCGCCAATCTGACCTTTGTATTTAGCAAGTGCGAACTGTACAAGAGAGCCCCGTCGCGCGCAGTTCACAAAATATCGACGCGTCGTTGACCACTGTTTCTCCCCTCTTCCCTGTTCAACCGTTTGATTTCGAAGCCATGGTCCTCGACGCGACACTTGGTGCGCCTGAACCCACGATTGCCCAGGATCTTGGCGTTTCTATGCCTTGTGAAGAAGAGAGCGACTTGACTGAGTTGGAATCGGAAACTGAGGAGAGAGGGGAGGTTTCGTGCCCATCGCCTTCAATTCCGTCATCAAGAAATCCCCTCACTCCAACTTCATCCCTTCCCTCTCTTCCGCTTCCACCTTCCACCCCACTTGTACGGCGATCAAACCCCCCGCCTTCCACTCCTTCGATGTCGCTGGCATCTAGTTTGAAACGCTCTGCTTCTCCTGATACTCAGTCTCCTCAAAATAAGAAGCGCGCGCACAAACGACAGAAAATCAAAGCGGAGAAAAAGAAAAACAAAGCAGAGAAAGAGAAACCCCTGGGCCCTAGCCCTCGTTCTATACGAGAGGCTTTGGCGC
This sequence comes from Neonothopanus nambi, assembly GCA_003987895.1. Lineage (NCBI taxonomy): Eukaryota > Fungi > Basidiomycota > Agaricomycetes > Agaricales > Omphalotaceae > Neonothopanus > Neonothopanus nambi. Next base: position 19,434 of record RCHF01002953.1, on the reverse strand, counting down.
CTTCCCGACCGATCCGTATCCCTTTTGACACTGCAAATCTCGATGCTGCTCACGGTGCTCATACAGGAAAGGCGGGAACACTGCTACAACTAGGCACTCGCGAACAGATGGAGGCAGATTATGATTTACCTGAGATGCTAGAAGATGGGTTTCAACACGTCGATTGGCTGGGCCGGTAGGTTCCCCGCTATGCTCCAATATGCTGCTGTAGCTGAGCGATTCCCAGGACTCCTGTACCCATAGTCGACGTTTGCGATCACGTCTGCGGCTGTTTTGCCGGGCGACCGGATGGCGACAATTTTTTGCGGAGCACAGAACGGGTGTACGAGGCTCTTATGGCCGAAGGGGATGCTGCGGGCTTGGGACCTCTTGCCGCTGAGGGACCTCATAAGCGCGGCGCGTTTCCTGCTTATAACCGCGGCGTCACCATGGGCATGGGAAGCTCCTCACCCGTAGTTCTAAACAACGGTGAAGAGATGGATGAGGTTTTGACCCGCTTAGCAGGAAATCAAGATGTGAAGAGGCTGGCTGCTTACCAGAATGGTACGGGTTTCTTCACTGCCCTTCTAGCGAAGTTTCTGAGGCAACGGTCTTCTAGCTGCTTTTAAGCTTTGGGCCCCTCAGGTCTACGAAAAATACTCCGAAACTGTTGAAGCTATGTACGAAAGAGACCCTTCCCTCCCACGAAACTTCAAGGACGGCGTCTACACGGCAGCTGCCTTCAATTTTGGTGGCCAAGTGCGAGCATTTAAGCACCGTGATCATATGAATTGGCCGTTTGGTTGGTGCGCCATCACAGCTTTGGGGGCATTTGATCCAACTCGAAGTGCTCGCCTCATCCTCTGGGAACGGAAGCTCGTCATTGATTTCCCCCCTGGCTCTACAATACTTATTCCTTCCGCTGTAGTTACGCATTCAAATACTAGGCTGCACCCTGGTAAGAGTTTCTAATTACTTTGGCCAGCAAAAACTTATTTCTTGTGACAGGGGATGTACGCGCTTCATTTACTCAATACACCGCTGGAGCCATCTTTCGTTGGGTGGAGAATGGGTTTATGTCCGAGAAAAAACCCAGGACTCGTAACCCCAAGAAGTGGAATAAAATGCAAGCCCGAAAACGCATTGTAGTATCAGAACGGGTAGATATGTTTTCGAAGCTGAACGACCTTGTTGAAAAAGACCCAGAGACTTCTTGTTGATTACGCCGTTTCATAATAGCTCATTTTTTTCTTTCTTGATACTATTCGAGGCCTTATAGTACATTACACAACTTTCTTGTAACAGTAGTGGCTAGTAAGTAGCGCAGATACGAGCAATATAGTACAACGTTCTTCGAAAATTGAGGAGCGAATTCATCCCTGCCTGCATCTAAAGATGCAGGCTGACTATAAGTCTTGCAGTACAAACTGCTATTTTTGAACGACAGTAGCCATTTTATTTTTGGGTCTGAGTGCAGGCAAAAACTCTTCAATATCAAAGGCTTCAAAGCTCGTATCAAGGTATCAAGGACAAGAAACAACGTTGATTCAAGAGACTCGCGGCAATTATATCTACAAAGCAAAGTAAAGGTGGCTAATTCTCCCAAACCAAACCTTCACCCTCCTCCTCAACAGCAGACTCCGAGCAGCTAGAGACCTTAGAGCAGCCCACAGCGTGTGAGGCGCGGTAGGCCCTTTTGGAGAAGTACTGAAGACACTTATCACAATGAGTAAGAACGGATTCGAGCTCCTCCTTGCTCACTCCGGGTTTGGTCATTGAATCCAATCTAAGCAAGATCTCCCATTGGACGGTCTCGTCCTCATATCGCTGAGCCAGGGGCGGGGACTGCTTCTCAATAGCTATAGCAAAGAGAGCAGTGAGTGGATAGTTCAAAGGAGGGACGGCAGAACTTACACAAGGAGACAGAGGGCTGCTGGACGACGTCCTTGGCCACCTCTTGGCCTGGAGGACTAGCAGAAGCAGGGGACACGGCGTCAGAATCAGGGGAAGCCTGGCTGGTGACGGCTCCCTTGGTCTTGCCAGAGGGGGCAGGAATAGAAGCTTCAGCTAGGTCCAGTTAGCATCGGCTTGGAGGACTGAAGGGGCAGGAATACTTACCACTACGACTCATGGCGCCACTGTTAGAGGAAGTTTTATGCCTTTTATTGCCGTATCCAGGCCAATTGGGCTTTACTACTTAAAAGGTGGAATAATGAACCAAAAGCTCGGAGAAAAGGGGGAGGGGGTAAGCTTACCTTCTTTATCAGACAAGACAGTTGTCTCGTGTCTCCGAAGGGACTTCGAGCCCTCATCATCGGACCAAGTTTGGACTTGGGTACAAGCGTCCTCACGGAGGTCGTACTCAAAGCTAGAGGTATCCATACCGTCGGAAGAAGGCTCGGTGCTCATAGTGGTGCAATAGAACTGGAAACAACGCGCGCTGACTCGAAACTTGCTTGAGCGGAGCGAAGAGGAACTTGAAAATAGGAAGGTGGGCCCTAGCATTGCCATAAACTCCGTCCTTTTATCCTCAGACTGGTAGCGTAGTGACAGGATGGGCAGGATGTCAGTGATTTCTCAGCTCAAGTCCGTTTCCGTTTTCCGTGGCTCGCTAAACTTTCCGGTTTCCGGTTTCCGGTTTCCGTTCAAAGACTTTCCGTTTTCCATTCAACTCGAAGACTTTCCGTTTTTCGTTATTCTTTCGGCACCTCGTCAGCACTTCGAAGGCATATATAAATCCAGAGGTAAGTTCAAATTTCCTAATTTTTCCCTACTGACTAGGACCTCCCTATGGCTAACTCTACCGCTGACTCCACCGAAAGCTCTGCCTCGCGTGCTTTGTCCTTGGGACCCCGAGCTAAGGGGTAAGTTAGCAACTTTCTCTTTCAGAGACTCACGCCTAGTTCTTTTCATTAGCTCTAAATCCCATCCCCTTGTCTCTTTTGGGCGTCATTTTGGACGGACGGTGTGGGCGTTCTGTTCGATGAGGAATCTTTTCTCGGAAGGATTGGACTTGATGGCTGCGGAACACAATGGAGACAATCTTCCCGTGCTTTCGCCCGAGTAAAGCGCTTCAAGTTCCTCTCTTTCCCAGACCTATCCCTGAAGGTTCTTTTTAGGAAAAAACGGGCTTACAAAGTCTTCAAGGAGATCGTCAAGATGAACCCCAAGGTTTTTGATCAGCTGGGCAACGACGACGCTACTGTCTCCGATATAGACACCGTAGCTCACTATGTAAGTCGATCTTCTTCTCCTTTTGTCATTGGTCTACCATCCAAGCTATTATAGTTCCAAGAAGGAGTGAACAATGCCCGTTCTGACGATATCAAAGGCCTAAAGGGCGCAGTTGTCGACTGGTTGGCACCACCTGGCCAGTACCTAAACCCAATGATAAGGCGAAACGACAAGACTGCCCGGGGCTTTAATCACGAGGCAACAGGAAGGCTATTATGCCCAGTCGATCTGGATTGGAACGACACGAGGTTAGTTACTTTTCTGTCTTTAATTCTTAGCCATAATGGATTGACTACACCTTGTCTGGGTTTAGCGTAAAGGATCAACTCCGTAGCGGGGCCCTTGTACCGACTCCTGATCAATGGCCGGTCTTTCTTTACAAAGATTATTCCTATAATCCGGAGCGTCCCTGGACTGGCCTGTTCCGCTCCGAAATATTGATAAAGGTAGGTAATTTATTCTCGATTTAATTGGGTGCTCATGAAGATTGTCCCTAGGCTTTCAAATACGTCTTCACTTCTCCTAGTTCTGTTGACAATCAATCTTCTCGTTCAACCAAGATGGGAAACGCAAAAATTCATGGAATGGATGCGGTTACACCTGCCTCCCTCGCTTATATCGCTACACTGGTAAGCTCTTCTGCTTGACGAACGATTATCGACTAAAGTCTTCTAGCTAAGGTTTTCCCTATCTTCCGCTTCTGTATTCAACCGGTCCGATACCGTGTTGGATAGCGAATCCTTCTATTACACGATCATGGACTTGCTGGAGGATCCGGAAGAGGGGGAAGAGGTGAAAGAATTGCTTGACTTTTGGAACAAGTACGGCCTTTCCCTTTTCTTCACATTCAAGCTTACTAAACTTGTAAGGACAGTACGATATTTCGATTCACCAGAAGCTCCAAGAAGAGGAAGCCATCAGAAAAGAGCGCGTTGGCCAGTATCCGTAAGAGGAGGGCTGTCCTCAAGGACCTCAGTACTAACAGCACCAGCAGCGGTAACTCCTCAACAACGGCCTCTTCCCAGCCTAGCACCTCCTCAACCTCCTGCCCCAGTAATAGCACCGCCTCACCTGTCTGCCCCAGCAGTGGTAACACCTCCGAGTCGACGACGGCCTCTTCTTTGCCTGGCACCTCCTCAGCCTCCTGCCCCGGAACTAGCGCCTCCTCAGCTGTCTGCCCCGGTGCTAGCGTCCCCCAGCCGGTCTCTTCCTCCTCTAATTGATTTGTACGTTCTTGCTAATCTCCTGTAATGATCTACTACTGTAGTGTTGGAATATGATAATCTCTTTGAATCCTTTTGACAATTTGTGCCGAGCCAGCCCCTGGATTAATCTATTGAAAGTTTTACAACCTACGCCAGTTTGATCAAGGTATTAAAGCCCTAATAGATGATATGCTCTAGGACAGTTACCGGCAAGCTGCTTCGCCTTGTTATTCTGGGAGCTTTCTACCAGATTGATAGAAGCGGTCAGTTTCAGAACCTCTACCTTAGCTTAACTTGACTGATACGCCTTTTAACTCTGATCAGGTCAAGTTGAGCTGGCAGTTTTGATGGACCTTATTAGCTGGTAGCTTCCGGTTCAATCTTTCAGGCCTGATACCTTCTCGGAGGTCTGGCAGAAGTGGTCAGTTTCAGAAGCTTCACCGTGTCTTAACTTAGCAGATATACATTGTATTACAGCTCAGCTACTACCAGGCTTTACTTTCCGACAGGAACTAAAACGGCTAACTCACTGCCAGCCCTGATAGATCTTATTAGCCGGCAGCTTCCCGTTCAAGCTTTTAGGCCTGACAGCTTCTCGGAGGTCTGACAGAAGTGGTCATTTTCAGAACCTTCACCGTGCCTTAACTTAGCAGATATACCTTATACTACAGTTCAACTACTACCAGGCTTTACTTTCCGACAAGAACTAAAATTGCTAACTCAAAGGCCTTTCTGACCAATGGTGGCAGGCGGAAACTAGATGACCACAATGGATCTTTCTGTTCGATATGATTGATTACGCCAAGTACATCTGAGTCTTAAACTTTCTGGAATCCACCTATACAGGCGTCCCTTGTCTAACAGTATAAGGTCAATTGTCAGAGTGGTGAACCTGACAGACGTTATTTTTCTTATCATTAAATACAAGCCCAGGTAAGGCTATGTCAGATCCTCCTTGATTTCCTGATGTGGGTTGTAGGACGACGAGGTCGGAGGAAGCGCTAGGGGTGTAAGTGGCGGAATATCCCCATATAGGAATAACGTAGGAGAAAAACCCGGCAAAGACTCAAGATTCCAGGGGCGCACGAAACAGGGAAAGTACGACCACTTGACAACGTGGCCGGGATGTCAAGTCGCTTGCGCGGGGCCAGTTCCAGCTGAGCAAGCATTAGTGGTGGTGAGTCGTTTCCCACGTTTTCGCTTTCATCGTCACTAACGCACCAGCCTCAGTAGGCTTTCTCCTTTCGCAGCTCTCCAGTCGTTCTCGCTCACTTTCCTTTACCTACCCACCTTTTCCCTTGTCTCATACATCATATCAAACCCAAGACTTTGACACCCACAGCCATCCCTCTCTTATCACAGCTGCGTTTTGCAATCCTCTCACTAGTGTACATCTTCATTAACCATACATACATGTGCCGAGATTAGCCTTTTTCTATTCAATACCCTAGCACCAGATCATTATTAATCTACATCCATCCAACCTCGTTACAAATATAATACGAGCTCTTGTCCGCTAAAGCTCTTCCACATGAGATAGTGGTGTGAAGACGAGAAATCGTAGGACGCTTGGTGCCCACCCGCCCAGCGGGCGACATTGCGTCCTGCGTCCGCGCATGCTTCGCATGCCCAACCACCTCCTCGCTTGTCACCACACCAGTGACCACGGCTTACGTAGACGAAGCTGGACTTCAGAGTCGCACTCGCTTAACTTTGAGACTCGTTTGGTATTGGAAACCGGGAAGAAAAAAGTATTCCAAACTGTCGGTGTTTTCCAAGTTCTGTACGCGACCTTCGGATAAAATAAATCGATAAACTAATCTCACTAAGACCTAACTACCCCCAAGACCTAGTTCGGAACCCCTTAAGGGTTGGATACGTTGGATAGTTACTGGATTACCAAGTCTGCGATTTTCAATCTTGCTCTATTATACTAGTATCGGCCACGTCCTTATCATTCGGTGTTAATCTGTAACATTTTGCTATCGCCCATTCCATGTGTTCCCCGCTGTTATTTGCCAGTTATTTACAGGTCGAATTATTTGACGGCTTACGGGAAGTGGATGACTTCCCGTAGGATTTTATTTGACAAGTTGCAGATAATTTCTGCTCTCGCACACGGACAGGAACGATACACGAGATTCCGAAATTTCAAATTTTGGGCTTTTGCAGTAAAATTCGATTTACTGCAGGGGGGGACCCTGTTGTAAATTCTGGCGAGCTGCAATTCCCTCGCCTATCACCCACCGCCTGATCGCTTGTCGCTTTTTGGTGACGAGAAATTATTTGACTGTCAATTAATTCCTGCGGGAAGTCATCCAGTCATCCAGTGTAGCAAGCGATGTTATTTTGAACAACTCGTCAACACTCCGTGCCTGATACAGTTTTCAGATCTGGATCTGTATTCAATCGTGTTTAAACATAATGTTTATACTAGACTAATTGCAACTGGTGAGTACGAAGTACCCTCTAAGTGTCCAGAGTTCCTCACTAAATCTTAGTGAGACTCCTCACTTACTCCCTCTGGGGAATGTGAGTCATGAGTTCACCCACTCCTCCGGGAATGTGAACTCCTCACCCACTCTTTTCTAGGAGCGTGAGCGATGGACGACTGTACTCACTAACGCCCTCCGGGAAGCGAGTAGAGTCTATTGCGTGCGTCCGGCGGCACAGCAACATTATTAGTCTTTTACGCTGACTAAGTATTCTTTAGGTTCTTGTAGAGTGAGACACAGCGAGAGGTCATATCTCGGTCTCCACCTGGCGGACACCCCAGTTCTTTCTTACTGTCCGCCAGGTGTGTATCCGTTCGTCTCTTTCCCTACCATATATCTTTCTTACTGTCCGCCAGATTGTGCCTGTATCATCAACAGTTTTCGAGTCACCCACCCTTCTTGTCTTCTTTCTTTCTTTCCTTGCCCTTCCCTTCAACGATCAACGAACTCTTGTATTTTCTTGGACTTTTGTATTGGACACTACTTTGGACTTTTGTACGTTGGTACTAGTATAGTGCCATCCTTTCCCGGCTCAGGCCAAATACATACTTTTCCGGGTGCCGCCCGGGTTTGGCTAACGAAACGCTATGACGAGAAAACTAGACTCGCTACCAGTCCTTCTATAAGGAGCATGATTTGGACAAGCCAAATCGAGTTTGTTTGGAGAACAAACAAGATGCTCTTTATAGAGGGACTGGTTCAAACGGTCGTCACATTGGCAGGGTCACGGTTTGTGACCACGACTTCGTGAAATTTTTGGCTCCCTACCTCAAAAAATTTTTTCTTGAGAGACCTATATCAATCGACGTATCTCGTCAAGCTGATAATTTTCATATACACCATAAAAATACGACTTTTTACAAGCAAAATAACCCCTTGGAAGGCAGACGAGCAAGAGATCAAATTACTAATCATTGATATGAAGCCGTCCCGCTCCTCTGTCTTCCTAGTACACGTAGTTACCAAGTACATATTCTGCTCAGAAAAAAAATTTTTTTCACACCTATATCATTCGAAATATCGCTGCTCAAAACGTAAGAGTATAATACTCCTAGAAACATGAATTTTTTTAAGGTTGAGGCCAACATTTTTTGAAGTCCTAGTCACACTGGCTCATTCCGCCAAAATGCCTACCGTTTGAACCAGCCGTTTCGACGATATCCTCGCTTGCGAGAATGCCCACGTGGCATGACATATCTAGAAATGGCTGGTCACGAGCCTACGAGAAAACTAAAGGAAGCGATTGGACTTTCCGATTCGCAGGAGAAAGGTTTCCCACTCCCATCCCGCTCCTGGAGAAAAGTTGTTCCCGATTGTCTACATATACTGATCACCCTTAGCCATGTGGCTCTGAGTACCCGTAATCCTCGGTCATTAAAGCGTTAAAGTTTATGAATTCATGATTGCACGGAGCTCGCACGTCCTCCGCCAGCTCCAGCTGAGCAAGCATTAGTGGTGGTGAGTAGTTTTCCCACGCTTCGCGCTTTCGCTTTCGTTGTCACTAACGCACCAGCTTCAGCAGGCTTTCTCCTCTCGCAGCTCTCCAGTCGTTATCACTCGCTTTCCTTTACCCACCCACCCTTTTCCCCGTCTCATACATCATACCAGACCCATAGCTATATCACCCTCAGCTGCCCCTCTCTTATCACAGTTGCATCCCGCACTCCTCTCATTAGTTTTCATTTTCATTAACCATTCATACATGTGCAGAGATTAGCCTCTTTATACCTAGTACCCTAGCACCAGGTCGTTGTTAATCTACATCCGTCCAGCCTCGTTATAAATACCCAATACAGTACGAGCCCTTAGCTGTCAAAGCTCTTCTGCATGATGCTGTGGTGTGAGTACCAAGAAATCGTAGGATGTTTGGTGCTCACCCGCCCAGCGGGCGGCCCCTGCGTCCTGCGTCCGCGCATGCCCAGCCCAACCTCCTCGCTTGTCACCACACCACGGCTTGCGCAGACGAAGCTGGAAATGTATACACACATCAAAGTGCTTGAATGTGAATATGTTAAATTCACGGGCAGTGCATATGAAAGCAGATCTCATCGGAAAAAGGAACCGCGTACATAATATTTTTTAACTTAAAAGTTAAGCGAGCGTACTTGTAACTTCCTACTTTCTACCTTTTGTCCACAGGCTTTAAATTAATGTCATTTTTAGACCTGTTATCAACTTTGAGTACTAGAGTGCTCATAGATTAATGTTCTGTGTTTGCAGCGTCTTTGAGGAGGGCGTCGGCGCCATAATGTGTGAGCTCGGCATCTATAGCCATGCCTTGCCGTTGTTCGAATTCCGAGTTTTCTTCCCCGACTGGATCTTGCCGATGACGGAGTGGCCTCGGCTTCTCGTGGCATATTAGGAAGCTCAGTGTAGCTTTGAAGCCTGAAGTTAGTTCCATGATATTAAAAAAGTACTCTTTTCATTGACATATCTTTACAGGCTATAAAGTAATCAAAAGTGCTTAAGGAACTTGTAGATTATTCACAAAACTGGCAGTGGTCGAAAGTCCAAGTAAAAAGTAGAGATTTCAGTACCAAGTACGTGGCAAAATGTACATATTCAGGCCGAAGTAGCCAAAACAAAGTACGAAATTACGTACGAAATCTGCTCTCACACGGACATCGTAACCGTACCAATATACTACATATTTAAATTGAGTCCCTACAGGCTATCCCTACTTATATTTATTTCTACCCGCGAACCTTGGCTTTCAAGTACTATCATCCGAAATCCGAAGGTAAGGCTCCCCAGATGCCCATCGTTTCGATATGTATGTTTTTTCTATATAGTTATTCCAAATCCGAATTATGGCTTTGTTGTTTTCGCCATATCCCTTCCCTGAAACTCAAGACTGTTGCGATAGCGCCACAGAGCACCACTCGGCTATCTTCCAAGTATGTGTGTAATGTACCCTGAGGATTTATTGACAGTGAATATCATTAGTGGCATTGCATGAACGCTCTTACTTATCAGGAGCGTCTTGAAACCTCTTGAGACTTGAGCGGGCAACATTTTCGAACTCTGAAGGCAGAATTTCCAGTTATTTTGCGAGGCGACGGTAGGCGACGGTGCGAAGCGAGAAAGCGAGAATTGAGCTTCCCAAAGGCACACGGCGCATCTTAGCTTCAACTTGTGCACTCTGGCTGGCCCCAGAACCCAAAGTTTCAAACAAATACGACTACAAGTGGATATGGGTCTCGCGGGCGTTGCCCTGGCCCATACTCAAGCCTTCAAAAAATACATATACTGACAAATAATATTATACACTGGAATTAGAATTCAAAAAAATGCAGCTACTCTTACAACACAGTGGCTATTGACAATCAACATCGCTCGGTATGTAAGCTCTATGAGTCGGAGCTGCACCCGCAACATCCTATTGGAAGAAGACAAGGGAAGACGATGAGCTGCAATCCAACGAGAACGAAAAGATTACGGAGACGTACCACAGTGTACACACTCCACTACCGTCCCAGACCGAACTTGCGCTGTTGGAACTCTGCATATGCATGCTGAGCCTTGGTAATTCATATCCCGCGGAGCTCCAGATTAGTAATGTGTGGAGGGGTGTAGTCAGCAACAGAAATGTACCCTGGTTTGAATGCATCGGAGACAGCATAGCTTCTCGTAGCCTGTCTTCTTCTATTTGGCTATAAGACTTAGTAGGCAAGGGGGGGGTCAAAAAGAGTTTCTTCAGCAGAACGATCTCAAAACCTACTTCGCGTCAGCATATCCTTCCTTCAATAGCCAGTCATATAGCTCTTTCGAAATAACTCCCCACTTGTACTAAAGCTCGTAGATATATCTTGAACGTGCATGTGATATGCGCATTATAGGCCACAAAGACGCCGTCTTGCGCTTGCCTTCATGACTCTCGTTTTCCGCATCTCATCTTGCGGGTGTAGTCATCCAGAATCTGAGTAAGATTTCGAACATTTCGAGGTTCATCCAGGGCAAAAGCAGCAGAGCGAGCTGAGAGATGGGTAAAGGCGTGGCAGAAGCAGAGAAATAAATTGTGATTGTATTGTGAGTAGCTGCGAAGCATTGTCGACAAAAATTGCAGGACTCACTGACTCGATATCTTCATATCCTTCTAGGGGCTTCATAGTCCTTGTGGTACGAATTTTAGGCATGATGAAGTGGTGGTGGTAGTGGTCGTCGACAGACAAGAGAAAACCGAACACATATTCAGCCGACGTGACTGTTGGGCGCCAATTTGTTAGCAGCCAAATAAGCGCCAGTGCTCGCTGTTGCGGCTCTACATTTGTATACGCTAGATTATATTATACGTCGGTCATCCAAGTTTGGATATACAACTTCGTGAATCATGAACTTGATAACCGGGGGTGAATGGGGACCTAAATCTGTGTCCGCCGAATCGTCTATAGCGCCGATGTGCACAATAGCAACACAGCAGGCGTACTCAGGCGTATCAGAGCTGTGAGACACGAAACACGAAACTGGAATGAGCGCCGAAAGCTTGCTTCATGGTCCAGCTCAGGTGCGGGCGAATCGTAGCGTTCTCCGGAAGTTTCTTTGCGAGCAATGGGTGAAGAGGAGCGGCTAGCCCGCCAAATCGTCTGAGCCGGAGACGATAGTTGTGATATGTCGGAGCAGCTTTCTGCTTGCCTAAGGCCTTCCTTCAGCTCTGTTGAAACATAAACAGGTGCCGTCGAGCTTAATTACCACAGTAGATGATGACACAGCACAAGCTTGCTGTTCTTCGATAATCACCACATCCATTGCATCCTCCTCAAAACCCTCAGCTTCCATGTACCCCGCATGACAATATCTATTCTCGTAGTTCCCAGCCCTCCCCTGCACTAGAGCGAGTTATTGATATCGCGAACCCAATCATCTTCTTTTCCAGGTCCGGCGCCCTCTCCTCTTCATTGCATTTATTCAGTTTGATCGTCAGCAATAGATGCTCTGTTGATACACGGAACGGGATATGGCTCATAGACGGTGTTATCTCTATCATGGACGCCCTTTTCAACGTACATCGCAAGCGAAGTACCGAGCATGGGGTCGAAAAAGATCGGTGAGAGCATCGTTGTATGAACAGGGAGTTGAGCGGATAGCTGGTTTTGGCCGACACCCCGACGTGAAGCAGTAGACCTCGGTCTTAAAGGCAAGTCCACTCTCGTTAAGTTTCCAGACGGCCAATGATGGGCAACGACCGCCTCTCAACTTCGTCACAAACCGCACGTTCAACACCTTCACCTCGCCCTTTGCGTTCGCAAGCCTGCGTTGGCGTTTTCTTTGGACCCTGGTGCCGGTATCATAGCTATCGAGGGCACATATGAAGTCTTCGCCTTCCTCTTCGTGCTTGCACCAAAACGCTACGCCAATCCATCAGGACACCTTCGACTTGCGCTTTGCTCTGCTCCTGCTGCCAATTTAATGCGTTACCAAGTGTCGTTGGCCGGTCAGCGTTTCAACGACGAATTGAAGACAGAACGAGAAGACAGCGGGGAGGGTAGGTAGGTAGGTAGGTATATTGACTGGCTCGGGTCCAAGAAATAAGCGGCAGGCAGGCCTCTGCGTCGTGCGATTATAAATAGAAATAAGCGCCCGAGACCAATTTCATCTGCAAACGATCTTGGAACGATCTTGCTTAGTCGCTAGGACTAGGATCCCTAAAATCGTCTGCACGGCGCAGTGAAAAAGGGAGACAGTGATCTGAATGGGCAACAGTTTATGATAGTTACAGCTATATATATTACATCAAAAAGAGAGACAGAGTGATCTGAATGGGCGACTACAGTCTATGATGTTTACAGCTATATATATTACATCCAATTGAACCGAAATATTTTTTGAGATTCCTAACGTTGGGCACTAGCCGGAAGCTGAACAGACTGGTTCCCTTGAACTGTAGCTGCTGCACCCGCTCCAGGGAATGAACAATTGTTGTAGATGTATACTACTTGCGCTTGTATCGCCCCTGGGACAACACGATTCAATCGGCGTCCAGATTCGTTATGTCCTTCATTTTTTATCGGAAGGCAGAAAAACGGAAAAGGTGAGGGGAGAGCACTTAGTATAGGTGACGTGATATCGATAAGTGAGTTCTTACCTGTTCCTGTACCCGAGCCTGCACTCTGACCGCCACCGCCTAAGGTATGAGTAGTGCGAGGTGCTGCAAGGAGAATTGAAAGCCGAAGGTTAATCAAGCCCCAAACCCAGAACAGGATGGGCTATTTGGCAGAACGCACGAGTGATTAACAGGTACGCACCTTGGTCAGCCTGAGCTTGACTCTGTGTTGCCCTGGCAGCGTCAATGGGCCTCGGGTCGGAATGGGGATTGCGATCTGGTGTTGAAGTTGACTGAGACGGTGGTGAAGATGAAGATGGTTGAGGCTGAGCTGTAGAAGCGACTTGATAATCAGTGAGTTGATACCACTGAGAGACAGTATAAGTAAGATGTACTAGATTCATTTGGAGCCGGAGCCAAAGAACAATCTTGAACACGACCCTCGTCTTCATTCTGAGTCTGGCTTTGCTCCGTAGGAGTTTCACTTGTCGTACTAGGTCTGGAAGTCCACCAGCGGGAACGCCATACTAGTTGTACGAGATTCTTGAGAGACATTGGATGATCACTCTAATTCAAGTAGCAGTTAAACATCAGATAGTAGGCCCAGTCATGGTAGAGAAGAAAAGGGGATGTACTTGGTTTGGAGCAGCTCTGAATATCGTGATGAAGAAGAGGGGGGACAAGGAAAGGCAAGGCTACACTTGCGTTTAAATATCATATCGGTACTTATGAGCGAGCCAAGTTGCGTGCAAGATGTGATTTCGGGGAGGTTTCAAGATGTGACTTTGGCTTCAAGATGTGATTTCGGGACGTAGACCGGTAACCGATCTCCGGCAATTGACTTGTCAAAATCTCTTAGAGGGCTTGGTCACCAGGCTATTCGGGATGTTTGAAGCTGTTGTTTTTTGCCAGAAAACGCCTCCATGTACGTATTAGCGTTCCCTAGAGCGCTTAGAATCGATTAGAGTGATCATCCAATGTCTCTCAAGAACTTCACACTCTCCTCACGAACGAAGAGCTGGTTCTATGTAGGAACCTGGCTAAAGAGCCGTTGCTGATACACTCTATCAGGGATTATCTTGGGAGCCGATTTTTTGAAGTCCAAAGATCCATGGAATGCTAATAAGGTGTTCAGAAACAATTATTTAAAGTAGTCCCAAGAATCCCCGTGAACTTATGTTAAGCAGTATGAAACATTCAAATTTGAAGGCATTGATTGGAGAGGCATTGAGGGAGAACATATCTGGAACAGATGTTCTGCCTACATATCGAGAAAAGAAGTAAGGTTACACATCTTCATAGCCTCTAACTTTGGGTTCCGAGGCCAGCTAGTGCGCCGTGCTTCGCAATCAAGAATTTGTCAAACAAGTACAGGCGGATACGGGTTTCGCGGACGTCGACCTGGCCCATGCCTTCAAAAAATACGTATATTGACAAATATAATTATACACTCGAATCGGGATTCAAAGAAATGCAGCTATGTACTCATACAACGCAGTGGCTATGGACAACCAACATCGCTCGGTATGTAAGCTCTACGAGTCGGAGCTGCACCCGCGACATCCTATTGGAGAAAGACAAGGGAATACGGCGATGAACGATGAGCTCTAATTCAACGAGAACGAAAAGATTACGTAGACGTACCACAGTGTACACACTCCACTACCGTCCCAGACCGAACTTGCGCTTTCGGAACTCTGCATATGCATGTTGAGCCTTGATAATTCATGTCCTGCGGAGCTCCGAGTTAGTGTGGGGGGTGTAATCAACAACAGAAATGTACCCTAGTTTGAATGCATCGGAGACAACATAGCTTCTCGTATCCCGTCTTCTTCCATTTGGCTATAAGACTGAAAGAGGGAGAGGGGGGTCAAAACGAGTTTCTTCAGCAGAACGATCTCAAAACCCACTTTGCGTCAGCATATCCTTCCTTCAATAGCCAGTCATATAGCTCTTTCGAAATAGCTTCCCGCTTGTAGTAGAGCTCGTAGATATATCTTGAACGTGCATGTGATATGTGCACTATAGGCCACAAAGACTCCGTCTTGCGCTTGCCTTCATGACTCTCGTGTTCCGCATCTCTCATCTTGCGGGTATAGTCATCCAGGATCTGAGTACAATTTCGAGCATTTCGAGTTTCATCCAGTTCAAAAGCAGCAGAGCGAGCAGAGAGATGGGTAAAGGCGTGGCAGAAGCAGAGAAATAAATTGTGATTGTATTGTGAGTAGCTGTGAAGCATTGTCGACAAAAATTGCAGGACTCACTGACTCGATATCTTCATAACCTTCTGGGGGCTTCTTAGTCCTTGTGGTACGAATTTAGGCATGATGAAATGGTGGTGGTAGTGGTCGTCGACAGACAAGAGAAAACCGAACACAGATTCAGCCGACGTGACTGTTGGGCGCCAATTTGCTAGCAGCCAAATAAGCGCCAGTGCTCGTTGTTGTGGCTCTACATTTGTATACGCTAGATTCTACGTCGGTCATCCAAGTTTGGATATACAACTTCGTGGATCATGAACTTGATGACCGGGGGTGAATGGGGACCTAAATCTGTGTCCGCCGAATCGTCTATAGCGCCGATGTGCACAATAGCAACACAGCAGGCGTATCAGAGCTGTGAGACACGAAACACGAAACTGGAATGAGCGCCGAAAGCTTGCTTCATGGTCCAGCTCAGGTGCGGGCGAATCGTAGCGTTCTCCGGAAGTTTCTTTGCGAGAAATGGGTGAAGACGAGCGGCTAGCCCGCCAAATCATCTGAGCCGGAGGCGATGGTTGTGGTATGTCGGAGCAGCTTTCTGCTTGCCTAGGGCCTTCCTTCAGCTCTGATGAAACATAAACAGGTGCCGTCGAGCTCCTTACCACAGTGCACAATCACCACATCCATTGCATCCTCCTCAAAATCCTCAGCTTCCATATACCCCGCACGACAATATCCATCCTCGTAGTCCCCATCCCTCCCCTATACTGGAGCAAGTCATTGATATCGCGAGCCCAATCATCTTCTTTTCCAGGTCCGGCGCCCTCTCCTCCTCGTTGCATTTGTTCAGTTTGATCGCCAGCAATAGATGCTCTGTTGATACACGGAACGGGATATGGCTCATAGATAGTGTTATCTCTATCGCGGACGTCCTTTGCAACGTACATCGCAAGCGGAGTACCGAGCATGGGGTCGAAAAAGATCGGTGAGAGCATCGTTGGATGAACCAGGGAATTGAGCAGATGGCTGGTTTTGGTCGACACCCTGATGTGAAACAGTAGACCTCGGCCTCAAAGGTAAGTCCAAATCCACTCTCGTTAAGTTTCCAGGCGACCAGTGATGGGCAACAACCACCTCTATTTCCTCACAACCTGCACTTTCAACACCTTCACCTCGCCCTTTCCGTCCGCAAGCTTGCGTTTGCTTTTTCTTTGAACCCTAGTGCCGGAATCATAGCTATCAAGGTCGCATGTGAAGTCTTGGCCTTCCTCTTCATGATTGCACCAAAATGCTACGCCAAACCATCAGGAGACACTTCGGTCGGCGTTTCAACGACGAAATTAAGACAACGAAAAGAGCGGCGAGGGAAATAAACGACAGGCAGGCACTATTTACTTCTCCGCGATTATGGATGAAAATAAGCGCCCGAGACTAATTTCAGCCGCAAACGAACAATCTTGTAACGATCCTAACTTCGCTAGGACTATGATCGTCAACTACACAGTGTAGTGAAAAGGGGTGACAGTATGATCTATGTAAATCGACAATTACAATTTGTGATATTTACAACGTTAGTTATATGCCAATTGGATCTGATTGAACCGATATAATTTCTGACACAATTCTAACGTTGGGCACTAGTCAAAGGCCAAATAGACTGGTTCCCTTGAACCGTAGCTGCTGCACCCGCTCCAGGGAATGAACAATGATCGAAGATGTATACTACTTGTGCTTGTATCGCCCCTGGGACAGCACGATTCATCCGGCGTCCATATTCGTTATGTCCTTCATTTTTTATCGGAAGGCAGAAAAACGGAAAAGGTGAGGGGAGAGCACTTAGTATAGGTGACGTGATATCGATAAGTGAGTTCTTACCTGCTCCTGTGCCCGAGCCTGCACTCTGACCGCCACTGCCTAAAGTATGAGTAGTGCGAGGTGCTGCAAGGAGAATCGAAAGCCGAAGGTTAATCCAAACCCAGAACAGGATGAACGATTTGGCAGAACGCACCTTGGTCAGGTCGACTCTGTGTTGCCCCGGCGACGTCAATGGGCCTTGGGTTGGAATGGGGATTGAGATCCGGTGGTGAAGACGATGGTGAAGATGAAGATGGCAGAGGCTGAGCTGCAGGAGCGAGTTTATAATCAGTGAGCCAGAACTACTGAGAGGCAGGTGAGATGTACCAGATTCATATGAACAATCTTGAACACGACCCTCATCTTCACTCTGAGTGTGGCCTGGCTCCATAGCAGTTTTACTCGTAGTACTAGGTCTGGAAGTCCACCAGCGGGAAAGCCATACTAGTAGTACGAAGTTCTTGAGTGACATTGGATGATTACTCTAATTCAAGTAACAGTTGAACATCAGATAGTAGGCCCAGTCACGGTAGAGAAGAAAAGGGGATGTACTTGGCCTGGAGCAGCTCTGAATTCCTTGATGAAGAGGATGAGGAAAAGGAAAGGCGAGGCTACACTTGCATTTAAATATCATACTGGTATGAGCGAGCCAAGTTGCGTGCGTCGGCGAGACGGAGTTGACTTGGAGTCGACCCTGCAGGCCTGAACCCCAGTGAAAACCGGCTCTGAGAATTTCTGTGTAATTTAGGCAAAATCCGCGTTTTTCTGCTATTTTCTGCGTTTAGTCGGAGATGTTCGGAGGCTGAAGCTGAGGTATCCGGATCGCGGGAAGCTTGCTCGGCTCCCACATCGTCGTGAATTTGTTAAACACGACGCGCGCTCATTACACCTTTCAACACCCCCCGTGTATTTGGCCTCTCAGATTCTTCTTCTCATTCCTTCCAACTTTGCCTTTTTTTTTCCCAAGAATTGCTTAAATAAGCAAACCATATGAAATAGCACGAAATTCACGCCGAAAACCTCTTCCCAGTCACCGAAACGACAGTTATGTCAGTCTTGTAGCCAGCAAATCTATTTCTTGGATCCTCCTCCTCCTCCTCCTTCTCCTCTAACCACCACCATCGCCTGTTGTCAATGCAGCATTCGCTTAAGCTCACATGCATTAAGTGAAGGAGAAGAGGTGACAATGTCTGCCAATGATACAAATATGCGTTCCGCTGTTATCAGGTACGTGATATACACCTCTACTAGTAACTCGGTCCCTAATCCAATCCTATCGTCAGCACGCCTTCAACGTTTCGGATTCTCGTCAAATCACGAAGTCGTTTGTTCTTGGTACGTTCTTCCACGGCTTTTTCAGTCTCCTAGGCTAATTTGTGGATTGTCGATCTTTTCTCACAGGCTGCAATTGTGACAAAGGCAGCTGAGCGATTCGGGTCTCGCCAAGGTATTTCTTCTAATTAGATGATCCCGCACACTTGTACTAATGAGAATGCCCGCATATACGAAGCCTAGGTTCGTGAATTGACTTCAGCAACACTCTATAGGTCTGGGCGAGCAGCGGTCAGTGGGATGGTACTTAGGAATACTGGGAAGCTAAGTATGTATTCGTAAAATACAATACCCATGTAGTTTCGTAGGCAGCACAGAAATATATTGATATATCTGGATATTTATGAGTGCTTTCGATCCCGGCTGAACTGTGTATTACTCCATATAGACCCAGAAATGTTCAGAAATACTCAGAAATTATGCCTAAAGTTAGCATGCGTTGTTTAATTCATCATTGAAACACTCGAAATCACTCCAAAACCAATCTGAAAACGGGACAGAATCAGACTCGGTCCGAGACTATCCGAGATTCTATACGTGGCTCGTTTTGATTCAAAACTCTCAGATATTTCCAGATCGCCTCATAGAGCCTCGGAGTCGGTTTTCACTGGGCCTGAACGCTAACGCGGTCAGAGCAGACCCTGAACGCTAACGCGGTCGTAGCAGACCCTGAGCAAACCTATTGACGTAGCCTCGTGCTAGCGAGTTTCTAGAAACTCGCATAACCAGATTTGGATGTTTGTCGTCCAAATATGCTCACGTGGAATGACTGGGAACAAGTCTACTATCGACGTTATAAGTAATATTTAGGTTTGTCGAGAAAAGAAGTCAATAATGGGAAGTATTAAGGTTACACATCATAGCCATCATAGTCTCTAACTTCGGGTTCCGCGGCCAGCTAGAGTCTGCTAGAGTGCATAAGATGCACCGTGTGTGCCTTCACAATCAAGAGTTTATCAAACAAGTACAGGCGGATATGGGTCTCGCGGGCGTCGACCTGGCCCATGCCTTCAAAAAATACGTATATTGACACATATAATTATACACTCGAATCGGGATTCAAAGAAATGCAGTGGCTATTGACAACCAACATC
>RCHF01002952.1:0-40312 GCA_003987895.1 Neonothopanus nambi | reverse complement strand
ATATCTTTTGCCCTTCCTGCCATGCTTCATATCAATGCGTAAGTTTTCTCAATTTTTATTCTCGATTACGACGCCTCCTTACGAATGCAAATACTTAGGCAACCGCTTCTTGCTCCAGGAGATGGTCCTATAGCTCTAATCTTGGCGCCCACCCGGGAGCTTGCTGTCCAAATACAACAAGAATGCACCAAGTTTGGGTAAGCATTTTGCTGTCAGTCACTCATGTGCGATCTGATTTTGCGTAAAGATCAAATTCTCGGATTCGAAACACCGCTATCTACGGTGGAGCACCGAAAGGCCCTCAAATTCGAGACTTGCAGCGTGGAGTTGAAATTGTGATTGCTACACCTGGGCGTCTCATAGACATGCTTGAAACTCAGAAAACTAACCTTCGTCGAGTCACTTACCTTGTTATGGATGAAGCCGACCGTATGCTAGATATGGGTTTTGAGCCTCAAATCCGGAAGATCGTTGGTCAGATCCGTCCTGATCGCCAAACCCTCATGTTTAGCGCTACCTGGCCCAAAGATGTTCAGAAACTTGCCAATGTCAGTAGCTTTACTTGTGTCCCCTATATCCATCTCATTCTTGTGTCCAGGATTTCTTGAAGGATATGATTCAGTGCAACATTGGCTCCATGGAGCTTACTGCCAACCACAACATCACGCAGATTGTTGAAGTCTGCAGTGACTTCGAAAAACGCAACAAAATGATCAACCATCTGGAGAAAATCAGTTCTGAGAACGCCAAGGTGCTCATTTTCGTTGCAACAAAACGTGTTGCAGATGATATCACAAAATACCTTCGTCAAGACGGATGGCCTGCGTTGGCAATTCATGGTGATAAAGAACAGTATGTATATCACGATATTCCGTTTGAACTGTGCTCATTCTTATTTCAGACGTGAACGTGACTGGGTTCTCGGCGAGTTCAAGGCTGGTCGTTCCCCAATTCTTATTGCCACAGACGTCGCGTCTCGTGGGCTTGGTACGTTTTTTCAAAAATTTTTATGCAAGCGCTACGATTTGCCTGTACGAGGCTTGAGCATTTGCAGTGATGAACTAGAGGCTTTTTTGACACCTCGGTACATGACTGTTTCGGTATCCTAACATTCTCATAGCTGGAGATTCGTGGTGCCAAAATGCACTTCATCACCACTCGTGTCACTTGCTAATCCTCAGGGTGCGTATCCGAAGTAGAACGGGCGATAAGACTGAACGCGGCCTTCGAGATGGTCTTGATGAGCACGTTCGATTCCAATCCCTCTAACCTCTCCAGAATGGTCCCTTTGATGCCTCTGGTGTCGATGGGCTCTACCAAGCGAGCATGTACTGCGTTCTCTTCTTGGTATGGTACACGGTTACGGACCCAGGTTTCGATCGCTGTTCTGGATTGAAGTGTTCGCGTTAAATGTCTTCCCTGTTTCACCTTCTGGACTCGTCATGACCTTGGACCTACCCACTCTTGCTTGGGTAGGCTAGGTTTCCCTGGGACTGTTGACATATTTGGTTGCTGAATTGTTCTTTCGTCTTTCATTCTCGGAGCGCTTGTATCTTCCTTCATTTAGCATGTTATTGACGCTTTATGCCTTTCTATGTCCCCTTATATTCTCGTCTGCTTTCGCATGTACGCTGCCGACTCTTCTCTGTGTGTGGTCTGCTCTGCATCACATTTTGAATTGGTTGTCGCTTTCTTCAGACGTAAAGGATGTAGGATATGTTATTGTAAGTAATCTCAATCTCCTTTTCATCTTGTGATATACGTCCTAATGCCTTGGCAGAACTATGATTTCCCCAACAACTGCGAAGATTATATTCATCGTATTGGTCGTACAGGGGTAAGGATGGTCTCTTGTAAGGCGCTTACACCTTCTTACTTCTTCTTTTTTCCCTCTAGCGTGCCGGTATGAAAGGTACATCGTACACTTACTTCACCACAGAAAACGCGAAGTCCGCCCGTGAATTGCTCGGTATTTTGAAAGAAGCCAAAGCCAACATCCCTCCTCAACTGGAAGAGATGGCGACATACAGTGGTGGCGGTGGACGAAGTAAGCACGCCAATTTGACTTTCTATTGCACAGCTGACCTTGCTATTTAATAGGCCGCTTCGGGGGAGGTGGTGGTGGTCGCGGACGAGGTGGAGGTCGTGGCGGCGGAGGTGGGGGCCGATTTGGCGGCGGCGGTTACGGGGGTGGTGATAATGGCTACGCTGGCCGGAATGACCGCTGGTAATCGGGTATGCTACTAATTTTGGGACAGTTTTTAATTCTTGCTGCTGTTGCCGTCGATGTTGCTTGAGCTCTTGTCCAGACTTGACTGTACTTGACCGTCGTTTCATGATTAGATGCCCTTCTGTAGATGTAGAGCTACTGTCCATATAGGTCATGCCTAATTTGTCTTACCCTATTATTCTTGTGCACTCCTTATTGCATTTTCTGTCATGTACCGACGACTACCGCAATTCATTTGCATCCAACTAGGTGTCCCAATACATTTTGATGGTGTGTAGCTTCACTCGCAAGCTCATGTTTGAGACAAGGCATACAATGGGTAATACAGTAGGGTAAATTACAGGTAAAAGATACACTAACTTCAACAATACATCTCTTCAACTGCTTCTTCTGTCGTCGACAAAGTTCTAGTGTTCGACGATTGAGCTCCATTGGGATCATCAGAATGAGTAACCGCTGCAGATCCTGAATCTGATTTCTGAGCTGCCTCTGCTTCCATTTCTCTTACCATTTCCCACATCTCTTCGTCATCATCGTGCATGGTGGCAGTATTAGCGTCAGCATCCCTAGAACTGGTCGAGACCGCGGCGTTCTCGGTCGGTGCGCTTTTCGTTACCGTATTTTTGTCTCCATGAGCGTCGTCAAATGCACCCCAATCATCTTCGTCTCCGTCAATTTCCATCCAATTCCTGCCAGCTGTATCCGTGGCACTGGGGGCAGGCTTCGCCGCCTGCTTCTGCTGTGCACCCTCCTGCTCCATCTCCATTAACACAGCTGCCAAATCCTCATCATTGAAATCATCTGGCGCACTCGACGTGCCTCTCGTGGACGGTGGCCGTGTCGCTGCGCCGGGTGATGATGGCGCGTATATTGCTGCATCTGAGCCTGGAGCGGAGGAAGATGCTCGTCTTGAGAGGCCACCATCGGGGCCTTCCCTATCGGTATTGGGTTCACTCATGTTTTCCTCAGCTTGTTCTTCGTCATCACTCTCGATTGCAGCTGGCTTTTTGCCGCGAGCTTCGTCTCGCCACATGCCAAGCTGATTCTATTTTCCGGTTAGGACATTGGATCGATACTATAAGATGATTTGTACATACGTGCATACGTTTGGAGTGGCAGAGCTTTTCGATGCGTTCAACTGTGTCCCGAAACTGAGACTTTGGGTACATTCTATGGGTCCAGTACTGGTAAACTTGCATTAAGCGGTTGAGGTCTGCGGCCTGCCATAAGTAAGCGCGTCAGAAAATACTTGAAATCGTGTACGACGCGTGCGCGCGCGACAGTAACCAATACGCACCTCATGACCCTTCCCTTTTATCCTAAAGTTTCTCGTGTCTTGAATGAGTTGAGGAAAGCCAGTGGAACCAATCAGCCTAGCCTCATCCAGTCTCATCGGCTTTCGCTTTTCTTTTTTCTCTCCGCTGTCCTTGGATTTCTCTTTGCCCATAGCGCCTCCATCGTCATTACCAGTATCAGGAGGGGGAGAACTACTAGGTAATATTTGACGCTGAGAAGCTTTGGGCAGGGGAACGTTGCGGTATTTGGCCCGTGCATTCTTTTCAGCAGCAGCCCTATCCAATACAGGACGTGATATAGGTTCGTAGTTGAAAACATCATCGTCTTCGCCTGCCAAGGCCTTATCGAAGATGTCGTCGACGTTTATATCCTCTTGTGGTGGATTCGTGCGCGAGACATGTGAAGTCTCGTTCAAGTCATCGTCGTCACTGTCAGCGCCAGGAAGAAAGAGAGGAAGATCAGAGTCTGAAGCCGAATTCGAGGCAGAAGTAGCAGGACGAGAAGTAGAAGCAGTTTGGACAATCTCGACGTCGTCGTCGTCTTTCCAGAGGTCCATTTTGAAAAGCGCGTTATTGTCTGTTGTTTACGTGAAGTGAGTTTAACTCTGCCAGTGCCAGTGCCACTCAGATGGGGACGATTGAAGAACCAAATATTGAAGATGGCATTCAGTATTGGACCTCGCAGCCTGCTACTGTAGACGGTGTACTCGGTGGTTTTGGCACTGGTGTACGCTTATCTTGTCATTCATCTCATTTCCTTTCATTCACATTAATTCTAGTCTCTTCCTCGTATAGATGCCCTTGGTTCACGCCTCTTTCTTCTAAATCTCTATCCTGAACTCTCTATCGTTCCATCTGCCATAAAACCTCTTAATACTCCTCCGAAGGACTGCCCGATACGCGCCTTGGACGTGGGGGCAGGTGTTGGTCGCGTCACCTCTGATGTTCTGCTTCATCTCGTTGATCAAGTCTGCCTGCTCGAACCCGTAACACCGTTTATCCAAGAAGCATTGAAGAATGCAAGAAGAAGCGCTACAGATCCGTCTTCCAAGCCCATCGGGCATGCAATTCATTGGCCTGGTCTCGCTAACAAAACAAAAGGCGTCACTTTCGTTCAAGGCCCACTCCAAGCCTTTAATCCATCACAGCCGCTTACCAGCTTAGATGCGTCGCTTCCTGTAACTTTCCTCGATAGAGTTGGATATCGTTCAGAAATCGAAGATGACCTACTTTCAGATATCGATTCTGGTTTCGATATTATATGGTGTCAATGGTGTCTTGGGCACTTGAATGACACAGATTTAGTGTCTTTCTTGCGGCGAAGCTACAAAGCACTACGAGATCCGAGTACAAATGAGCAGAAGGGCAAGAGTCTTATTGTAGTGAAGGAGAATGTGTGTTCAGATAGCGAGGACGGTGGACCAAGGACTGTTTTCGACGAAGAGGATTCCAGCTATACGAGGTAGGCTATTTTTCATCCATTTGAGAAGCACTAGTATTGACTCTTGGCAGGTCAGATATGGCTTGGAAAGCAGCATTCAAAGGTGCTGGACTACGGCTGGTCAAGGAACAAGTGCAGGAAGGCTTGCCAGAGGGTATATACGTCGTCAAAATGTATGCTGCTTTTACATCACTTTCTTCACTCTACTGATTCGACATTCCTAGGTACGCACTCAAATGATCTATATACACTAACCAGCGTGTCTTTCAAGAATGAAACGCGTGATGTACATACAATGTAGATCTATGAATACTAGCCTGCTGTTGCTTTATTCAACGGCATGAAATACTGCATAAGCATTTTAACACTGAACACTTTAGAGGACGCTTGATTATTGGTTTTGAGGAGCATAAGACCCAAATTCATTATCATTCGACGAATCCTTAAGATCGTATCCAGAAGAAAATACACTACTTTAAAAGGCGCATGTGAAGTGCAAAGAGCATAAAAATACACTAGGTGAAGCAAAGAAACAGACAACAAAGGAGCGGTTAGCAGCGGCAGAATCAGGACTGGAGAAATCCATAAGTATCTATGGACTCGATCTACTTTGGCATAGTCCCAATACCTAACTGAGTCCCAGCAGCTATAGCGTCGCTGAGGCTATGTCTCTTTCGTGCCTCGACACTTTCTACGCGCTCCTTAAGCCCCGGAAACGCTTTCTTCACGACTTCCTCTAGCTTGGGCCAGATCTCGTCCGAAGTCGTACCAGAGATGGACTCGAGAACGAGACGATGAGGGGGCTTGACATGGAACGCGAGCTGATGCGGGTGCTGGTGAGGACTCCGATGAGGAGTGGAGGGAACATGCTTCTGAGCTGACTGAGCATAGTAAGCCAAGAGAGGGGATGTTGTAGAGTAAAACTTGGAGAGACGACGAGCAAAGATTTCCTACACCACAAACGCGTGAGTTTCAAGTAGAAGGAATAGAGTCGAGATCGAACGTACGGGATTGTCGTCTGGTCTCTTCGTTAAAGGTTCACCTGTTTCATCATCGAAACCTTCGACTTTGGGTCGGTTGTACGACATGTTATACACTCGCCCCGAAGGAAGGTGTACCCATCTGTCCGAGATCCGACTCAGGATAACTTCGTCCGGGACGTCGAGGTTGACTACCAAGCTCAATGGGGTGTGTTGTTTACTACGCGTAAACTTGAGTCTACGGGCAAATAGTGAATATCACCACACGTACCTGAGATGAGAGTCTAAAAGTTCCCCCTGTGGTAAGGTGCGAGGAAAACCATCCAGAATCCAGTGTTTGTTATGTAGCAAGTCAAGCTTGCTAGTGACCACCTTGAGCATTAGCTCGTCTGGAACAAGGCCCCCTTGGGCGACAATCTCTTCGGCTTGTCTCCCCACTTCTGTCCTGAAAACAAGTAATGAAAAGGCACATGTCAGTTTCCCATTTCAGCAACCTAGGAATCATGCGTTCATCACGGGCCATGATAAAGCAAGCTTGAACCAAGATATAAAGGATCATACACACACACCTCTCTTGAATATGCTGTCTCAACAAGTCCCCGGTAGACAACGACACGATATCGTACTTCTTCACCAATCTTCCGCTCAAAGTGCCCTTGCCCGCACCAGGTTTACCAAACATTAGCATGCGCAACATACGACCGTGTCGTGAATCATGTTGATCATGGTCAATATCGTGAGCAACAGGCCGTAAAGTGTTGAGGAAAGAAGGGGAAGAACTAGAGGTAATTGACCGTCTCGGCACGGAAGATGCAGCGGTATAAAATTGACCCAGCAAGCCGAATCTTGGACGGGAGTTGAGACAGGCTATTGGGTTAGACTGCATGAAGAGGTGGGAGAGAAGAGAGGGGGGACGAGGGGAGTACTGGGAGCTCAGTGTACTCGGGAATCCAGACCTCGTTTGCGATACCTTGGGTCTAACTTTTGGGGCAGAACTGGTCTAGGTCACGGGACTCTACTTATCAGCAATTCAGAAAATCTGTTCTCTGCGAAGGCCAGAGCTGGCCAGAGTAGTACCAGAGTCAATCACGGAGTTCAAAACGAGGGTAATATTTATTATGAGTCTACAGCAACGTCGGTCAAGGACGGCGCCCCAAAGAAACAGCAAGGTTTGTGACTTGTCTATGAGACTGACTCGAAAATTTAGACAGGTCTACCTTACATACTACGCGTGTGTAGCATGAGTCAAAACAGAAATAAAAACATGAATCCATGGTGATTTGGTTTGTTCAAATGAATCATTTATCAAGATAATCCACCGCAGGTGAACGCGAGGCACTTACGCATGGGTGGCGTTTGAACGGAGAATTCAGCTTTAAACACGATTATACGATGCGATGCCAATGGCCATGCTTTCGTCCATTACTTTTGTCGGCAATAGTGAAACTTGACAATCACCATGTCAGCTCATGTCAGTCCTCGAGGCCTGCGTCCTGGAAAGGGCGGAGAGAAAGCGCGACGTCATGGTCCACAGAGGATGAACGTTTGTAAGCCAGCAGGTACTTGACTGATAGGCACAATCAGCTTTGATACTGATGCACGAACCTAAAGACAGATGTCAGTTACTTACACCATGCATGCAGTCGTCATTCCTGAAAAAGACCGGCGTCAGTAGTACCGGCGTCAGAGGCACATCTCGTTGCTATGCTGTAGATGCAGGCACATCCAAGTATTCCACCCAAAACCCAAACTCGAATTCAGCAAAAGTAACGTATGTACAATATGTAATTCGAATTTCAGGAAAGACTGTAACCCTAAAAGTAACTGCCCGGTGGAAAACAAATAATTTCTTAGACCCAAGAAACCATAAAATCGATAACAATAGCGGAAAGCGACAAGAAATGCAGACAGTATTGTGGATGCGACACAAAAAGAGTAGAGACAGAAAGCTACTGCCGGCTGAAGGCGGCAGAAAAGGAATGGGGAAGGGCAAACACAAGAACCAGGAGGGTGAATAACACGCGGTTCCACCAGTGGTAATAGGAGATGATTCGTCGTCAACGTCGTGAGTCTCGTATTCATAAGCATTATCCAGATGCATGCTATGCCGCGTGGTCTTCAAGCTTCAAAATCGTTCAGTGCTGCCCGTTACTCAGCCCCCTAAGGAAATAAAGGGCTAGCCTTTGGACACGTCGAGAGCCTCAAACGAAATAAAAATAAAAATAAGAGAAAAGGAAGGAAAAAGGAAGGGGCAGATCTAGTTCAGGAACTGCCACTCAACTAGCGAAGCGGATCCATCAGCATCGAGCATGACATCAGCACACTTAATAATAACGTACTGTCAAGAAGGCCAACAGAGAGGTCGGCGAATTTCAGGAAGAGACCCTCAGACATGTCAAGAGAGTTCTCGTTATCGCAGGTCGGGCACGCATCTGCGACAACAGCGGTCTCGGTCTGTCAAGGGAGGATTAGTATAAGGGTCAACCGGTGAAGCCATTCGGGTTTACCTTTCCGTTGGCAGTGATCTGGACGGTTTGGCCACAAAGCGATGACCTCTCGCCGGTGTTACCGTAGCGTTGCGAGTCTACCATATGCTAGTGTGAGCGCCAAGTTCAGGCGTTCAATCGCCGATGTGAGAACACGTACCAATGGCTACGATAGAGTCCCAGTCGCTGTGCACCTAAGTGAAAAGAATGTCAACGCCACGTCAAATCAAAGATTAGCAGTAGACACGTACTGTTCCGCAAGCACCGGCAACACCGTTCTGGTAGAAGTAAGTACCACTAAAAACAGATCTTCAATATTGAAGGTATTAGGGTGTGGAATTAAACTTACTGGCCGCCTGTGAATACCTGGGAGCCAGAAGAAGAAGAACTGGTCGATGTTGCCTGTGCAGACGAAGAAGAGCTCGTGTGAGCAGGCGGAGGAGTGGAAGAGGTTGTGGGAGCGGCCGGAGTGGAAGAGGTCGTGGGAGCTTGAGTGGAGGAGGCCTTGTGGTGAGAAGAGGTAGAGGAGGTCGTAGGGGTGAAGGTAGAAGAGGTCGTAGGGGTGAAGGTAGTAGGTGCCTCGGAGGGAGCCGACGTCGTAGCAATCGTAGCGAATGTGGTCGTGGGGACGGAAGAAGAAAACGACACGGCAGACGAAGACGAGTCATCGTCACCGTCATCACAATCGTCGCCGTCATCGCCGTCGTCTGTGGAAGACGAGGTAGACGAAGACGAGTTGTCGTCGCCATCATCGCAGTCCTCGTCATCATCTGCAGAAGAAGAGGCAGACGAAGACGAGTTATTGTTGTCGTCACCGTCATCGCAGTCACTGTCATCGCCGTCAGCAGGAGTGGTCACGGTTGAAGTAGGCTCTGCGGCGCTAGCAGAGGCGGATGCAGAAGCAGAAGGAATGCACCAAGAAGGGCGTGCAGTCTCCAAAGTCTCAGTTGCCTACGCATATAGTCGCATATAATAAGAGTAAAGCATCAAACAAGATCGAGAAAAACGAACCAGCATCGGATGGCAGCAAGCGTTGAAGAAAGTCTGATTATTGTGCTGGAACTGACACCCTAGGGCAAGATAACGGGTGTGATAGACCTGATAATTCTCAAGGTAACCGGTGGCATAAGTAGCAGGAGCCTCCTTCCTGGGGACGACGAAAGCGTTGACGTTCACAGCAGAAAGAGCGGAGAGAGCGAGAGTGGCGAGAGAAAGGACAGCGAACATGGTTGACGTCGTTCTGGTAAAAGAATGAATGGAAGGAAAGGCTTTTATAAAGAAAGAGAGACTAGTCGAGCACGAGGAGGGCACGAAGGAAAAGGAGAGGTAAAAGGGAAAAAAGCAAAATTCATTTCCTTCTCTTCCCCGGACTTTATTCAACCGGCAATCTCCGGCAGGCACATCTCCTTGTTTAGACCTCCCCGAGCAACCAAACAGCCGCCTTCGCTGTACAACGCATATTCTTCTCTTCGTTTGTATATCGGGTCCGACTGTTCCATGGACTCTACAAATTCAACATGAATCCTTCTGTTCTTAGATACTTGCAAGTCTGCGACTCACTGGTGAACTTTGCAAGAATTTATACTTTATGAGTGGTGCCAAGGCTGCATGTTGTGCGGACGCTGACGCCTTGTCTGTTGGCCACAAGAATAGAGTCACAGTGGCGTTTGCGAAGCGAGCATCTCATACCAACGACCGCGGACCACCATAGAATGAGATTAAGAGTGGCCACACATACGTACGGTGATTGACTTTTCAATTGTGCGACAATAAGTGTAAGTGGCCCAAGACGGCAACTCGAGCGTGAGAAAGTTCATCGCCACGAATAATAAACAGGGATGAATCAGTCTTGATCTCTCTATCCACCACCTAAAGGTACGTTTCTCCATCTCTTCCGTGTGTTCAATCATGCTCATCGTGTCGTCTCTCCCAGCCAAAACTCGTTAAAAATCATATAAAACCCATTTTATATATTTTTGAGCGGTTGTTTGTTGCTCTCTCGTGTAAGTTTTTTTTCTTTCCATCTCCTTTCCGCACTCGCTTAAAACTTTCAAATAGCCCCAGAAAAAGTTCATAAAGCAGTAACGACCCACACAAAATCTTTCAAAAACCCATAATCCAAAAATCTTCATTAACAATGTCTGCCCCTGTTGTCGCTGAAGCTCCGGCCCCTGCTCTGGAGCCCGCCGGTGCCCCTTCTGCCCCAGCTTCCAACGGTGTTCCCGCTCCCGCACCTCAAGTTCCTTATGCGCCTCAGAGCTCAGCTGCTTCTGCCCCTAGCGCCTCCCTCTACGTCGGAGAGCTCGACCCTACTGTGACCGAGGCTATGCTCTTTGAAATCTTCAATATGATCGGACCCGTGGCCAGGTGCGTTCTTAACTCGCTATTCATCGCCCTCACGCGGGATTAACCCATTATCGCCTTCAGTATCCGTGTCTGCCGTGACGCAGTCACTCGTCGCTCTCTTGGATACGCCTACGTGAACTATCTCAATGCTACTGATGGTGATTATCCATTCAAAATTCATTATCTTGTACGACATGTTGACGACATGCCACAGGCGAACGTGCCCTCGAGCAGCTTAATTACTCGTTGATCAAAAACCGTGCATGGTGTGCTGCATTTCCAAACACATAATTCGCGGTCTCTTGACGTTTTTTTCGTTGATTTTTCGTGTAGCCGGATCATGTGGTCTCAGCGTGACCCTCATCTCCGCAAGACCGGTCAGGGTAATATCTTCATTAAAAACCTTGACGAGCAAATCGATAACAAGGTTAGCTCATCGTTCACATTTTAATCTCTGCCGAATTCTGATCATCTGTACTTTTTGATAGGCTCTCCACGACACTTTTGCTGCTTTCGGTAACGTTCTTTCGTGCAAGGTTGCCACCGACGAGCAAGGACGCTCCAAAGGATACGGTTTTGTTCACTACGAGACCGCTGAGGCCGCGGAGACCGCCATCAAGGCTGTCGATGGTATGCTGTTGAATGATAAGAAGGTTTACGTCGGTCACCATGTCTCTCGCAAGGTCGGCATCCTTGAATCACCTCGTTTGCCATATTCTGAATGCTCATTCTGTCTTTGTAGGAGCGCCAATCCAAGCTCGACGAAATGAAAGCCCAATTCACTAACCTCTATGTCAAGAACCTCGATCCCGAGATGTCTCAAGAGGACTTTGAAAAACTCTTCGAGCCTTTCGGTAATGTCACCTCCGCTGTCATCCAGATTGACGAAGAAGGCAAGAGTAAAGGCTTTGGCTTCGTCAACTTCGAGACGCACGAGCAGGCTCAAAAGGCCGTCGATGCTCTTCATGATGTTGAGCAAAACGGCCGCAAGTTGTTTGTCTCCCGTGCGCAAAAGAAGGCGGAGCGCGAGGAAGAGCTGCGCAAGTCATACGAGCAAGCTAGGATGGAGAAGCTCACCAAATATCAGGGTGTCAACTTGTACATCAAGAACTTGCAGGACGATATGGATGACGAGAAATTGCGGGCGGAATTTGAGCCGTTCGGTACCATCACTAGCTGCAAGATCATGCGCGATGACAAAGGGACTTCCAAAGGCTTTGGATTCGTCTGTTATTCTTCCCCCGACGAAGCTACCAAGGCTGTCGCGGAGATGAACAACAAGATGATTGGCTCGAAGCCTCTCTACGTCTCGCTCGCTCAGCGCCGTGAGGTGCGTAGGCAGCAGCTTGAGAATCAAGTTGCTCAGCGCAACCAGATTAGGATGCAGCAAGCCGCTGCTGCCGGAATGCCTGGTGGTTTCATGAATGGCCCCATGTACTACCCTCCCGGCCCTGGCTTCCCTCCTCAAGGTCGGGGCATGATGGGCTATGGCCAGCCTGGCATGATTCCTCCTCGTCCCCGTTACGCCCCCAACGGCCCAGTTCCTGGCATGCCTGGTCCCTACCCCCAGGGTCCTCCTCAAGGTTATGGTATGCCTGGATATCCCGGACGAGGAGGACCTCGTCCCAACGGTGGCCTGCCTCCTAATGGTCCTCCTCGCGCTCCTGGTCCCCAGGGTGTCAGTCGTCCTCCTGCTGGTGCCCCTGCTCCAGGAGTACCTCCTCAGGGCCAGCCACCTCGTAACCCTGCTGCTGCTGCGCCCGCTCAGCCACCTCAACCTGCAGCACCCGAGGCGCCCTCTTTCAATTCTGCCGCTCTCGCGAACGCTAGTCCCATGGAACAGAAACAGATGTTGGGTGAGGTCATTTACATGAGGATTGTTGGGTAAGTTGTCTTTTTTGTGTTCACTAGTTTGTGTCTCACGAGCGAATCTTGATATAGTACGCAACCCGAGCTTGCTGGAAAGATTACCGGTATGCTTCTTGAGATGGACAACGCCGAATTGCTCCCCCTCTTGGAATCTCAAGAGGCGATGAACAGCAAAGTCCAGGAGGCTCTCGCCGTCCTTCAGGACTACAGCAACAAGCAGGAGTAATCATCCTCTGTGTTGTCTTCATGATTGCAGAAGTCTTTACCAGCTAGCTATCCATTACGTTGTATTATACTTGTATTGCAAGTGTTGTTTGCAATGCGTCCATTCGTTTCTTCCCCTGTCTGTATGTCTTCACTCCGTGCATGGTTCAACCGCTCCATGCTTTATGTCCTCGAGTTTCTGATGCTGTTGTGTCTTCGCTGTTTGCTCCTCGTTATCGTACTTGCCATGTCTGTAGGATTGCGTTGTGGGTCGTTTACTTAGCAGGAATAGAGATGATGCAACTGCCGCTTGATATGGGTGTGATTTTTTTGTTAATGAGTTGGTGCTTTGTTTGAATGTTTCAATGCGTTTGACTTGATGGAGTGATGCTTGGATTTACTAATTGTGGATTTAGAAAATAGCGTTTTTAGTGTTGCGTCTCAATGGACATGCTCTAATCAACTCGTCTCAAGTGTCAATCAGATAATCTGTATGATAACTTGTTATATTACTTCTTTTTATCTATTGATTATCGTACAACATAAGGCATACTACGACATGAAATACTTTTAACTACAGGGTATCGAACATATGAGGTATCTACTAATAGTCATAAAACAAACACGAGGGACAAACAGCTCAGTGCTGCGACTCGCCCGAAGAAGCTGGCTGAGGAGCGGGAGGAATGACAACTGCACGAGGGTTACCCGTGCCTATAGCAAGGGCATTAAGAATAACTTCCCAAGCGGAATCTATAGCAGCCCACAATTCATTGTCGAAAGCACCCAGTGCACAGGCGTTCATCCACACTCCATGAATAGTGGAAGCGCGCTCGAGAAGAGCAGTGGGATTGAATGTCTTGCCTAGGTGTAGAGCAAAAGATAAGATGTTTTGTGGGTTCTGTGGGTCTTCTACGTAGGCGTCTGGAGGAGACGCGGGGAAGAAGCCGGTGTGGAAAACTTCTGCTTGTCTTAAGTAGAAGTACTGAGTTAGGTAGGGGAAGGACGAAGGATGAGGCAGGCACAGTGGGCGAACGGGGAGGGTAATTTGTCTTGGGCCGGATGTGGGCTCGCTGGCGCCATTGATGGTGGTTGCAGGGGAAGGCGCGAAGGGAGGAAGTTTGGCGCAGTGTGCAGCCATGACAAGTGAATGTATAGGATACATCTTCACCTGTGTTCTGTGAGAGGAGGCAGTGTTCTTAGGAACGGGTGCGTATACAGCAAGCATATGTGTAGGCAGGTCAACAGCCGTCATGTCATGGACCATGACAGCTAGTTCTTTGGGAAGGGTATGACTATCGACGTCGGCACGAACGCTGATAGCAGTTCGAAGCATTCTATGTAGTAAATTCATGAGCTTGACATCAACACTGGATGAAGGGATAACGTACCGAGGACCACGTTCGACGAGATTGTCGCGGACGAATTCAGCTGTTTCACCAGAAAAGTAAGGGCTGGCAGCTTTAATGGCATCTTCAGTAGGTTCACTGATCGGAGGTTGACCGAGAGTCCTAGGGAGGAGAACAGGAACTATTTTGTGAGGTACCGTCTGAGCATCCTGCATGTCGATGTCGGAGTTTTGAGCAACGACGACAACGTTAAGACGAACAGGGTTCTTCTGGGTTTTACGTTTAGCCTGCTCAACGTCATATTTTACGGAGCGTTTGGCAGTGGTTCGAGCACGGCGACGACGAGCAGCATCGTTGAAAGCGCGCTGAGAGCGAGAAGATTTGTGGGAGGTAATAGAAGGGGGAGTGTTTTCAGTGATACGCTTGGAGAAGTTGCGAGCTCGGAGCATGTTGACTTTGGAAGACTTGAGGGCGAATACAGCGAGCGGATGGATGACATGGCGGGCAGTGGCAAGCGCGAATTTATAGGACAACCCAAAACTTGTATTCCATCCAATCACAACGCAAAATTCCCTAAAATGAACTTGTGTATACCTGTATACACGGGACCCACAAGGACCCATTCTTCCCTAATAAGGTAATTTTCAAACCAATCTTACTTTTACCTCCAAACCAATCCAGCACCATCATTTTTTCTCGGTAAACGCGAGTCGCGATGAGCAAACTAATTGTTAATATTCTAAAGGAGATTCGAACAAAGTCAACATGGCTTATGAAGAGATTCGCGTAGTAGAGGGAATTCAAGTACAGTTGAACATCTCACAATGCATAACATGGTAATGCATAATAGGTCACAATGCATAGGTTTTTTGAGGTGAAAAAGGTCCTGTGCCAGCCAAATTCACACCTCATAATGCATAACATATCATAATGCATAGGTTTTTTTGGGCACCAAGTGTATGCATTGTGAGATATTCAACTGTATTCAAATCAAAGTTGTGGATGACTCTACAGTCCAAGCGTAAGGAAGAAAAGTAAGGCCCTCGCATTTTAAGCACTGTCTATGATTCAGAGATAAAACTAGATTTGCATTATAGTTTCAGAAGAGGATTATCGATGTGCTAGTAATTTGTCCAAAGTTTCTTTCGTTGTCGAGAACTCAGAAAAATATGTAAATTGACAGCCACGTGATTACTTTATATCTTGCCCCAGCTTGGACCACAACGTGAATACGGGCTATGCAGATCAGCTATTCGTGTATGTATAATGAATCAAGTTATATAAAGTCAGAGTCCCGTTCTATTTCAACAAACTTCCACAGTTCGGAATAACAAAGAGAGCGACAGATGGCCTACTACAATAAGTATATGTACATGAATGAACAAGAGTAGTATGTAGGTGTACTATATAAATATCCTTATGAATCCGTAATCGAGTCGTAAAATCAAAAAGCTGGGTCCGCATTCGAACAAAGCCAACTAAGATTAAGAGAGGTCCAGCGAGATAGCGTACGTAGAGAAGAGAAGGGCAATAGCTCCAAGTCCAACAGAATAGGGATAGCTTGGAAGAACCAATAGAGCATCCTTGGCAGTTTTGTCGTATCCACGTAATCAAAGAGTCTATAAAGCCTCTCCAATCAACCCAGCATGATTCGTCCCAGAATCGCCAGCAAGTGGCACCCCAAGCCCAGGGCCAGCGTTTTGTCCCGTCCTCGACCCAGGCCGTGGCAGCTGTGAAAACGAGACGCGCTTGGAAGCAGACGACGGCTCCTGCATCACAGCCGGAGGCGACTTAGGCGATCGATCAATCCAGTTCTTAGGAGCAGCCGGTGCAGAATTATCTGCTGAAAGCCCTACATCTTGGCTTAATGGGCTCGGTTTCTTCGGTGTCGAGGGTGCGGGAGATGGTGGGATGTAGGGTGTTGGCATATGAGACGAGGAGTTGGTCGAGGATGAGCTAGGTTCTCTTCGACTATCACCATAGTAGTAAACTGATGAGGAGGAAGGAGCACGAGATGCATCACGGAATGGATCGCTGTAGAGGGAGCTCGTGCTGTGATTGTGCATGTGTCCAATAGGAGGAGCAGCGCCAGGAGGGAGTGAGACGTTGCTGTTCTTTTGTGGAGAAGGACCCATGACATCATCTACAATCCTGCCCAAGTCAACCTCGCTGCCGGCTTTAGTGATGGGATCGACGAGAGCAGAAGCTTCGCCAGGAGGAGGCCAGACACCCTCATGGAAGATGGAACCAGAGTCTGAGGCGCGCGCGCGTAAGAGAGTTGGGGCAGCGTTGACAGGATTATTGACGGAAACCATGCTAGGGCTGGCAGAATGCTGCTGCATGCTTCTAGATGGGGTAGGTGCGGCGTCCCGGTATCGCCTCATCTCAACATCATCTTCGTCATCAAACTCACCATCAAGCAGACCGACACCGCCTGCACCCTTGCCTTCCCGCCCGCGTTTGATGAGGTTTTCAATAAAGCCGAGTTTGCGATTTTGTCGGCGCTTGTAGAGAAAGAGGGCGCCGAGAAGGACAAAGAGCAGGAGGCCAAGACCCCCAGTGAGACCAGCTATGAGACCTGTGCGACGAGCGGTCATTGATGAAGAGGAGTTGCTGTTGCCGGTTGAGAGGGAGAGCTGGGAGGTTGTCTGAAGAGATGGATATCAGGAGGAAGTAAATCGGACGGCAAGAAAGCCAATACTTACCGTACGGACATGGCCGTCTGGATCCGTGGTAGTGATGGTCGTGAATGAAGCAGACGTACTATCAGATGCAGACGAAGAAGAAGAGAAGGAGGTGATTGTGGACGAAGAAGTAGAGGTAGAAGAGGGGGTAGAGGAAGTTGTGGATGAAGACGTGGATGAAGGTGTGGATGAAGATGTAGATAAAGGTGTAGATGAGGGAGTAGATGAAGGTGTGGAAGAGGGAGTAGAAGAGGGAGTAGATGAAGGAGTAGAAGAAGGAGAGGTCGTCGTCGTAGTAGTAGTAGTTGGCTGTGAAGTTGGGGGAGAAACTGGTCTGAGAACATAGTCATTAGATAGGTAAATAGAYGGGTGAATATAGAGAAATATACTGAGTAGTGCCCTCGCCGTCTGTCGTCCCTCCGCTTGTTCCACCTGAAGTTGGTCCAGTAGTRSYACCAYCTGTMGCTCCCSCAGTCCCGCCACTTACTCCTGTCGCACCACCTGAGATTCCTGTCGCTGCGCCAGTCGGGTTGGCGGACGCGCCGTCTGTGCCTGCGGCATCTGTCGTGCCCTGTAAAGATAATAAGTAGAATGTAATGATAATAAAGTTTGATACTAGCATTTTCCTGCCTTAAGATTAAGAACGTTGGTGCCGGAGTGGGTAATGGAAGTTCAAGCATGGATTAGGGTCGTGGTCGTCCGAAACGCATTTAGTTGCTCGACACAGCCACAGACGCAGCTTTGCTCTCTGACACAATGGCGTCTGCTTACTACGAGTTCTATCGAGGCTCTTCGTATGTTTTTCTCTCTCTTCTTGCATGCTTATGCTTCTACTCCTCGTCTAGCATTGGTATGGCCCTCACAGACTCGCTGGATGAGCTCATCACCAGTGGCTCTATTACGCCACAGCTCGCTATGAAGGTTCTCCAGCAGGTATGGATCTTACTCGACTCTCTCGGTTGCACTCAGCTTCCACATTGTAGTTTGACAAGTGCTTGGCCGATATTATGGTCAAGCAGGTAAAAACGAAAACTACTCTCAAGGTAGGTAGATATATATTGATACATTACATATCCTGCTCACTGCGCTCGACAGGGCCACCTGCACACATACCGTCTATGCGATGATGTCTGGACATTCATTGTGAAGAATGCATCGTTCAAAATGGAAGGAAACGAGATGGTGAATGGACAGCGTATTAAAATTATAGCTTGTAAGAACGGAGATGCTATTGAAGCAGGGAAGAAATAAATTGTATTACACGACTCGAATTCAAACTCCGATTTACACCTTCCCTTCCTTTACCCCAACCATGCCAGTCGACTTCGACTTCCCAGACCCGCCTACTGTACTCTCTCTCTCTTCTGCCCGTTCTTCTCTAAAGTCTTCTATCGCCGACCTCGATGTACTCAACGAAAAGATCGCTACCGCAGAGGCAGATCTCGCCCATACCGTCCTCGAAGCTCAGTGTGCTATCAACGAACTCCTTAGTCAAAAGTCTCTTCT
This sequence comes from Neonothopanus nambi, assembly GCA_003987895.1. Classification (NCBI taxonomy): domain Eukaryota; kingdom Fungi; phylum Basidiomycota; class Agaricomycetes; order Agaricales; family Omphalotaceae; genus Neonothopanus; species Neonothopanus nambi. The sequence continues at coordinate 21,922 of RCHF01002952.1, read as the reverse complement.
CCAGGATCAGATACTACATGCAAAGTCGTATCTGTCCCCAATACGTCGTCTCCCTTCAGAGATTCTCAGCCAAGTATTTACGTGGGCCTTTGAAGCTAACCCTTCTTCTGCCTGGATCCTAGCTGCAGTGTGCAGAACCTGGCGAAGACTCGCGCTGGCCATGCCTCGCATATGGTCCAAGGTAGTTCTGGTTCCCTCTCATTGGTCTCGGTCTGACTGTTTAGCACAGATTCGACTTGTGACAAATCAGTATTCGTCTGCAGACACCATACGTATCTGGCTCGAGCGATCAGGGTCCTCTGTACCGCTGGACATTATCATCTATCTCCGTGTAGCAAAATCAGAAACGAGCTCTACTCCTCGTAGTATCCGAAGTCGAAGCCCTTCACCATCTCCCGCTGCCGTTTTTTATCCCTCTTGGCCCGCAGCTTACCACCAAGCTATCGCCTCCGCTTCCGTTCCGTCTAGTACTGCTCTTGCACACTATGTCATACCTCATCATGGTTCTCTTCCTCCCTCCCACCCCCCTCTTGTTGTTCCTGTAGCCTCCACCAGCAATGCTGCTGCCGCGTCCATTTCTCAAGACATGTGGGGTTCTCCCATCCCGCCCTCGCCCTCGTCTTTGTCTCATACCAAGGACCGTACAGTCGTCAATGCTACTAGAACTGCTACCCATTGGGGTTATATTGCTATCTTCTACCTCGTGGAACAAATGCGGCGTTGGGAGAGGTTTGTTTTTAGATATGATAAGCAATTCAACTCCTTATCCGCGCTCAAATCTATCAGTGGTAAGTCATCTCCATTTTTGTCTGCCTCATTAAACTCATGTGTCCCTTGATGGCAGGCGACGCCCCCTTGTTGCGGGAGTTTGAAGTCTCTTCCACTGAGGTTGTATACTACCAACCAGATTGGCCTTGGCTGCCCAACCATACTCAATCGTCCTCCTCCCCTAATGTTCTTCTTCCTCAGCTTCGCCGTCTTACTTTACAGAATGCCCCCTTCAAGTGGTCCTCTCCAATCTTCAACACTGGTCTCCACACCCTCACTTTGCGCTCCCTCCCTGCCAGTCATCTGCCTCTTGACCGACTTTTGCACATCCTGGCTCTCAATGGATCCACTCTTCAAACCCTATCACTTCACTTCCCGTCTGTGACCCAAAACATCCTTCCTCTATCTCCTCTCACCCTCCCCGAGCTTAAAGAGTGTAGTGTTGCAGGCCATTACCTCATGACTCAGCTCATCGATGCCCTCACCATGCCCATCCTTGAAGAACTTAATCTAGACATTGTTGAATCCCGTGATCCGATCGAGGAAGTCATCCTTTCTCTCCTCAGTCGCATGGGTCCATCTTCTTCTCCCACCTCTTCTAGCCTCAAATACCTCAGCGTGGGATACGGCTTCGGCTGCGGCCGCCGAGCAACCCGCGAGAACAAGGAGAATAGCTACCCCTGGAACTTGGCGCCCAAACCCTCGAGTGGAAATTCCTCCTCTTCCGCTAGCAGCATGTCAAATCTCTACTATGGTGCAGGGGGTGTCATCATGTCTTGGACGCTTCTCAACGATCTACCCCAACTGGAAAGTCTTCGTGTGGGCGGAGCGCCGATGGATTCGCTTCTCAGCGCACTATCTCAGCCAGACGAAGACATGTTCACCGGTGCAGCGTCGACCTCGGCGCCTGCTGTTGGCGTGGCAGCTGGTGTCACCAATGGCTGGTTGTGCCCAAACTTGAAAGAGTTGGGGCTCAAGCAGTGCCATCTGAGACATTCAGAAGGGGTGGCAAAGTTGGTTACAATGGTCAATTCCAGGAATCCGGCTGGAGGAGCTGCAGTGAGAGGTGTGGTTGTAGATGGGGTCAGCCCGGTGAGGCTAGAGTCTCTGGAAGTGGTGGAGAGTGCGGTGCTGGGAGAGGATGTCATCAAGTGGGTCAAGGGGAGGGTTGATGAGGTTGAAGTTGTAGAATTCAGTTCTGAACGGTAAGCTTGGTTTATCGTATATCTTTCTTCAAAGGTCCTAATCAGAACTCAAGTAGAACTTCCATGCGTTCGTATGTATGTTAAACGCCGGGCGTGTATCTTCAACTAAGTATTAATCGTGCACTGGAGGTACGTGTGATCTTGCTTGTCTGTGAGTCTGTAACATCATTTATCTATGCCATTTGGGTTTTGGGCTTTTTGGTGTCTTGATTGTGTATTTAAGTTCCTATAGTGTATACATACTAGTACCCATTACCCTTGAAAGTGATCTGGTCCAAGCAAGGGTTACCAAGCACCACGTGCTTGATTTGAAATCAGTCACGCGATTCTATTTCAACCTTCGTCGGCATCCCAATGCCAGGTTATCCATACAAGTCCTCGTTCAGTTCGACCTAAATCCACGTCCGCTCCCTCGCTCAGGGCTGGTGTTGCTGGCAGAAGTGTTCAAGCACCACCCAAAGTACCTCACCTCCGAGTAGCTCTCAGTGCGGTGTTAGAATTGCATGCTCTGTGTCAAAATTTCACCTGATGCCGAGTGAGTAAAAGGCGGCCTTGCAACACTTCTTTCCCTAGCAGCGTTGTATTAGGTTCTGTTCATGCGGAATAGGGTCAGCTGGTTCCAATACATACTGAGCGTTCGTTGAGGTGCTTGTTAAGTGCTCTGGGACTTTCAACCGCCGATGACTGACCCTGTATTTCATCAGTCATCCATCTTCGGGTGGATGACAGAGAAACATTTGGTCCAGCGTTCTACCTCGGACTTTCTGCGTCATCCCCTCCCTGTGTCAGTTCGTAGGTCGGACAAGTATCAGTTCGGAGCAACTGGCACTGCTTCAGTTGCTTCGAGCTTCCTGCTGGTGTTTTATCCTGCATAGACAGACCTTACATTGATATCTGCTGCGCGCGAAAGAATTCGCCGAAAGGCGCTTGTCCTGTAAACCCTACTGGTCCAAGGAAAAGGATCGGAATCGTGCATCCGGCGGACGGCTTGATAAGACCGATAGACAGATATCATGTCAGTAAGTACTCAATATTCATTTCCAATAGTCAGTGTCACGCATCATTCTTTCTGGCATTTGTCCTTGTAAGTACTTAGGGATTAGATCTCGAACGAACCTTGTTGTGTTTCTAACGAACCTTGTTATCTTCCGGCGGTAGTAACAACCATTGCATCCACAGAAATTCTATGTAGAGCATTCAAGCATTCACGATGTACTCCGGAAGTGGTGGCAATGACCTTGTACCCGAGCAAGATCGTTGACGGAAGAGCAACCTATGACCTCCTATACCCATTTCGACTTCGCTCTTTTATTGAATGAATAACCAACTATCAAGCCCCGGGAAATTACAAATAGCGGAATGTTAAGGCGGTCGAAATGGAAGGGTTTCCCGGTAAGCACATTGTACACCCATGGCGTGTATATAGATAATTGATAATCAACGTGGTGTGGTCAACACTTTACGTCGTGGGTCACTCGTGAAATCGCGGCTGTAATTCAATTTGATGCAGCCCCCCCACTCTCATGACAAGACAGGATTCTCTGGGCAATGCAATCAACGCCACAAACCAACGGCACCGGAAATAATCAAAGGCGGATGCTTTTATGAACTACTCCTGACAGGAGTACGGAAAGTTTTTCTTCGAATTAAGGTTCTTAATACGCCACAAGGGGCCGTTCATAATTCATGCATGATCCCCGGCTCGCGGAAAATGATTATGTTTGTTTCGAGGAGATACACGAAGATACACGATCGCACCAATCAAATGGCGATTAAAACCTCCGTAAGTATAGTAATATGTCTGTCATATACGGAAGAAAAGGAAACGAGAATTTTTTAAAAAAAAGCATGTTTATGGGTTCCAAATCAACCGGGCAGCGCTTGTGCTTTTCCCTAATTGCTTCGACTAGGTGAGGGTGTACTATAGAGAAATCCTACATGAATCTTACCAGGGCCTGGCCGCGATCTCCGGCACAAGACATCAGTTAGAGACCCAAGACTGGCCTGGTTCCAGCACTCGAATCTTAGCAATTCTAGCTAGAAATGGAATGTGAGAACAGACCTGGTGTCGAGAATAGCGAGTGGCGTCTTGGAGGAGAATCATGTGCTGAATTTGGAATAAAGTAGCAGGAATAGTGTAACGAACCGTATAGGCTGTACAAGGATAGGTCGTGGTGAATTGTTAACTTGATCTGACATTTTACATCCAATTCGCTTTGTGCTATTCCGGGACAGTATCCGATGTGAAAAAACCTCTTAGCAAGCGCATTGAGGCCTTACGCCTTGTAATACTACGTAGAAGTACTTACAGAGAATAAGAGTATTTGCATTGATATGCGCTCTTGCCCCCTGAGTGCTGATGATCAAAGAGTCTCGCAGAGGATGTATAGAGCATATCAGACATGGAGCGCACCTGACCACCGTACTCAGGAATGCCAAAAAACATATGTCTAGAATCCAAATCTATGGTCATGCGGCATTACGAATACTTAGCTCGAAGCTGAGCTTTAAAGGAAAACGGTTATTTGAATTGAACAGTTGAGCCTATTCCTGCGAGACAGTGACTCAGGATGACCCACCACATGAATGGAACGGACGGTTCAATAGAGGACTCGGAATTGCCGAGATAGACTGTGGGGGAGAAGTGATCGTAAGATATTCATTGTAGCCTCTTTGAGGCATGAACAATATTAATACGTGTCGATAAGTCAAGATTAGGTTGATAGAGATCCCGCTGGGCATTGGTGATGAGCGATCGGACGTGGGTTTCCGGAAGCCCAAGAGAGAGAAACATGGGCCGAAGAGCGGGTAAAAAAAGGTCGTAGTCCATCCACTGCAGCTGGCCAACAGTAAGTAGATGAGGATCTAGCCATACTATAATCAGAGGACCCTGCGAGGATATCAGACACCCAGAAAAACTGTCACGAACCCTTGGGCCAGAATCCGATAGGAATATTCCCGTCTCGCTTAACAATGTTTTCGAACAACCGCGTAGCAGCCAACATATCAGCTAGTCGTTGGGGAACAGAAACGTCTATACCTTGTCTCGTCAAACACCCTCGGTATGTCTCCCAGAAGTTAAACCAGTCACGAACTTCTACACCATTTGGTGGAGAAGTCAGCGCTGTTCCACCGGCTACTGGCGTTAGATCAGGTTCAATAAGAAGTACTAGTCCGCCGGGTCGTAATATCCGCGCAATTTCCCGTAAGAGCTGGGGATAGTTGCGAATCTGGAGCGTGTTCGGAGGCAGTATTCGAGAGATGCAAGGAGAAGAGTTCAACTCACCCCAGTGTGCATTGAACGGGCGTGAATAACGTCAAAATAGTTGTCTGGGTATGGAATAGACCCTTGATCTAGGTCACATAATTCAAACCTAAGAAAGAGACGCGAAAATAAGGATATGAACAAAGCTACACGGAGAGTTAGGCGCAGAGATCTTCTCACGTGCAATTCGGAGGTACGTTTCTTTGGGTGCCAAAGTTACCTTAGAACTTGAGAACTGAAAGCCAATGAGAGCGAGCGCAATCTCACCTGGGCTGTAGAGGTGCAAGGTCGATTCCTATCACTTCAACTCGTGGAAATTCATCCGCCATGCTCACAGCCCTACAAACAACCATAGATGAGTCCAAGACCAAGTAGACGCGTCTCTTGAAGGGATTCTACAAACCATAGACCGGTCCCAGTTCCTAGGTCGAGAACTGAATAATTACCGGTGGCTGTCAAGGACTGGTTCAAGATGCAGGCAATACGGTCGAACCTCTTCTATGCTGACCAAATTGCAAGGCCTCCTTCACAGGGCCTACGTAGTTTCTGCCCTCGAACACGAATTGCATCATCCGGTGATGTAGCTCAGCTCTCTGGAAAGCATTCCACAGTGAATAACGCGCGGCAGCCTTGAGCCAAGAGTCATTCACCTTTATTTCGTCCTCATCCGCAGGAAGCATGTATACTCGATTTAAATTGTTTAGTGTCCGACCGTGTAAGTGACGGAAGTATTGCGAGTCATCGTCTCCGACATAGCTGACCTCGAAAGATGGAGGAGACTCGAAGGACATACGAGATGGTGCAAAAAGTTCAGCGGGAATAACATCGTAGCGCACAAGCCTCGAGGATCTTTTCACCTCTGAATCTAACCAGTACTAACTGTCACGTCACGCATTAAGTTTCTGGCATCTTGCCGTCATACTTTCTATTTTGTTGGAGCAATATATAAATTTGGTATATCAGGAAAGTCAAATGCGCGTACCGAACTTTCTTCACATCGCTGTCTAGACCTTTTTATTGATTACGATGATGAAAATCGAAGGCACACTTGTCATAAATGTATCACAAAAAGCCCTTCCCCGGAATTTACATTCAAGCTGTTGGGACGAAATCGCTTTGTGGAGAATCGGGAATACAAGGGGTATAGAGCGGACACTTAGGAAGGGTCGTATGCTGTTGCCACATTCGACAACGGTTGATCTTACAGACTCACATGGAAGTGATGTCATTGAACATGTTTGATATCGTGCACAAAAACTGTCCTGGTAGAATCACCATGCCAGCCCCGATTGCTGCTAGCACTCACCAAGAACCTTGCACCAGAATCGACCACTGCAAATCATTTTCAGCGGTCAGTTACAGAAAGAACCGGTAACGAGTGACAAGCCAAGAAAAATTACACTCACGCATCTGCGAAATGTAGCCTCCATGATGGCCAGGAATGATCTTGAACTGTACACCCCCCCTTCGTCCCGGTGCATCGGCCTCAACGGCCTCGGCAACGTTCCAAAGACGTAAGTTGTCAATCGACGCACTACATGCCCGTAAGTAGCGAGTCATCTCAACTCATAAAAGAAACTGACCATGCAATATGCTTGTTGTCAGGGAATCCAACAACGCAGGATACCACTCCCGAACTCAATGGATTACGCAGTGTCTTTAGGAGTTTGGGAGAGCCAGAGAAAGAAGATCGACCTGTCTGGCGTACGTCGTATATCTCAACAGTACCGTTTCGTCTTCCTGCATAGATCTGGTTTCCATCGGCAGACCAGCAAGCCTAAGAGTCTGTGTCAGTCACGAAGCTTGACCAGAGAAGTGTATTATATACAGAAAGACACCACGGAGGAGTCCTGTCGCTCATCCAGAGCCTTCCAACGCCCTGCCCAGGTGTATTCACCCTTTTGTCCCAAAGCATAATCTGCCCGTCTATAGCCACGGTCATCAAAATATCGGGGGAAAATGTTTTGTAGCCTTCAGGATCCAGCAAAGGTGGAGCGCCTTTAGGTGGGGCTACATTACTAGCGCTCGGACGCTGAATGGGCGGTGCTCCTGTTTGAGGAGGTAAACCATTGGCCTGCGAGTTTGCCGATGGATTGATTTGTGAATGCGGGTCATCTTCTGGCTCATCATCAAACAAGGGGTCGAATGAAGCATCTGATTTTGCATCTGTATCTGGAGGTACATTGACAGTAGATTGAGTTTGCTCCGCTGAATTCTGGGCAGTTGATTCGCCGACAGGAACCGTATCCTCATTGGGTTGGTCTGTTTGGGTAGCCTGCTGCGAATTATCGGGCTCATACTTGATGACAACAGGAGAACCCGTGTCTGTATAAACAGCATTGATCGGTCGAACCACGACACACGTAAGTTGTGCACCGTGAGATGTGAATGTTCTAACTCGCTGTCCAGTGTTGAGATCCCATTGCTAGATTGGCTGCTATTAGACAGTCGAACTGGAATGCAAGCATAAATACTTACTATCGCCTCGCCATCCCAGCCCGCGCTGAAGAACCCCTTTTCGTCATGATCCAAGGATAATGCAGAGATCGGACCACGATGGCCACTAAAAGTGTAACATAATCGACCGGGATCATGCCGTACAGTGAAAAGACTAATATGGCCCGTCTGCGAGGACATTAGTCGGGTCAGAATGTTGATGGGAACTGGTACTCACATCGGTACCAGCCAATGACCAAAGCGCGTCAGAGTGCATGGCGAGACTGTACACAGGCGCGAGTGAACGATCATCCTCTGGATTGCCAAAACCGGCTTGCAAAGGATTCTCCCACCAAAACCGAAGCTGACCGGCTTTCATTATGCCTTCGACAACGCCAGAATGGTGACGTTGAGGAGCAGACAAAAAGTTTTTAGAATTGAGAGACGCGAAGATATCATAGTCCCTTATGTATCCATCGTCCGAGCCGGTGAGAAGATGGCTCATGCAGTAAGAAGCAGCTAGAGCATGCGTAGGGACTGGATGTGGAAGGGCACATATAGCTTCCACAGTGAAGGTGCGAGGGGTAGTAACGAGTCTGAGAGACCTTTTGCGCTTACTAGCAGGGGACAGGGAGCGTTTACGAACTCGTGGGGGAGGTACAGGTGAAGGTGCTTGAGAGTCATCAGAGCGATACAGGAAGATATTCGGTCAATCTTTCGCACCTTTACTTGGTTCCTGCACAAGTTCTGGCTCTGGTGATCTGCTTGCGGTAAGTGAAGCTGCTTCAGCTGCTGCTGCAACTTGAGCAAATGCTTCATTCAAAACATCTCCGGTAATGTCAATTGCTGGTTCAGAGTCATCGTCCTCTTCCGCCTCTTCAGATGAATGTTCAGACGGGTCCGATGCGGATTCCTGCAAGAATATGAGTGTGAATTATGTGAATTATAGGAGTGTAAATGAGAACGAGAACATACGTCGTCGCCCTCTTCTGTAGCATCGTCTACGGCATCCAATATCTCTTCCTCAAGCTCTGCAACTACGTCTTCCTCGACATCCTCCTCAGCATCTTCAAAAGCGTCGTCTTCAGAGTCAAGGCTAGCCATGGATGCTGAGGCCCATCACGCGACTGCCCTCCAGGCTCCGGCGGCAAGCACCGTCCGGCCGGACAGTGGCAAAGCTGGGTGACGGAGAGTGAACCCGCAAGCATGGTTTTAGCAGACCTCGGTCGTAAGCTGAATGCTGCTCTTTCTTCCCTCAACAGAGCTCCAATCGTAGACGAAAAGGTTCTCGATGCAACCCTCAAGGAAATCACTGCTGCTTTACTCGAGTCAGATGTAAATGTCAAGTTGGTAGCTTCTCTACGACAAAAGGTGAAAGCAAAGGTCAAGTCAGCACTCGAATCATCCGACAAGTCCAAAGATGCCAGTCGAAAAAATCTTATTCAGAAGGTGCGTTATTTGGCTTCTGGTGTTCTCTGTAGGCTTCAATTGCGATTCTAGGCCGTTTTCGACGAACTTGTCCATCTGGTAGACCCCGGAGTTGAGCCCTACAAACCGAAGAAAGGCCAATGCAATGTTATCATGGCTGTCGGTCTTCAGGTGCGTAAGCGTATTCATTTCTAATTTCTTCTAACCTCATTCATTTTTAGGGCAACGGCAAAACTACGACATGCACAAAGCTTGCCGTTTACTACCAGAAACGAGGTTTCAAATCTGCTATTGTCTGTGCAGACACTTTCCGTGCCGGGGCTTTCGACCAGACCCGCCAATCCGCAACGAAAGCCAAGGTCGCATATTTTGGTTCTTACACCGAGACGGATCCCGTAGCAATAGCTGCTCAAGGTGTCGCAAAGTTCAAAAAAGAGCGTTTCGAAGTTATCATCGTGGATACTTCTGGTCGGCATAAACAGGAATCTGAACTCTTTGAGGAGATGGTACAAATTGGAGAAGCCGTAAATCCAAATATGACAGTGCTTATATTAGACGCTAGCATCGGCCAAGCCGCTGAGGCTCAGAGTCGGGCATTCAAAGAGAGTGCGGACTTCGGGGCTATCATCGTCACCAAAATGGACGGACACGCAAAAGGTGGAGGTGCCATATCCGCGTAAGCTGCTCTCCTTCATCCACAGAAATATACCATTCATGCTCCCTACAGTGTTGCTGCGACAAAAACGCCCATAATTTTCCTCGGTGTTGGCGAACATTTACACGATCTGGATCGATTTTCCCCGCAGCCCTTTATCTCTAAATTGTTGGGTCTTGGTGATATGCAAGGTCTTATGGAACATATGCAGGACCTTGCTACTCAGAACCCTGATAAGCAGAAAGAGATGGCGAAAAAGCTTGAGGAGGGTAAACTCAGTATCCGCGACTGGAGGGAACAGATATCAAACGTCATGAATATGTGAGCCTACCTCCGCTGTATACATTGCTTCTTCAAGCTTACACCGTTTACAGGGGTCCTATTAGTAAAATCGCGTCTATGATTCCTGGTCTCCCTCAAGAGCTGCTTCAAGGATCTGACGAGGAGGGAACACTCCGGATGAAACGTATGATCTATATAACTGACAGCATGAACGCTATGGAACTCGATTCTGATGGATCGCCCTTCATGGAGATGGGGAAAGATGGTAAACCTATAGGTCTAACCTGGCGGGTGACCCGAGTGGCTCGAGGCAGTGGGACCAGCGTTCGTGAAGTCGAGGAATTGCTGTGTCAATATCGGATGATGGCTAACATGGCGAAGCAAGCTGGCGGAAAGAATGGGTGGTGTGTTTTGCTTTCTTCGTCCTACCCTTGTCTCTCTTTCTCACATTCTCAATATAGGTTGTCTGCAATGCAGAAGATGCAGGCGGCTGCCGGCGGAAAGGGTCGAGGCGCTAACGGTATGCCTACGCCAGCACAAATACAAGCTATGCAGGTAATTTGATCTCACATTCTTCTTCGACACACGCGCTTAAAGACGTTTCAGCGAGCGATGCCTCCTGGCATGCTGCAACAGATGCAGAGACAGTTGAGGAGTGGTGGTGGGATGCAGGAAATGATGAGGGCGATGATGCAAGGACAGGGAGGCGACCAAATGGATATGGAAGAAATGCAGAGTACGTTTTTTACCACTCTTCATTATTCCCCAGCTAATTCGCTTCTAGGGATGATGGCACAAATGGGTAATGGACTCGGCGGATTGGGTGGCCTCGGGGGTTTAGGAGGCCTCGGCGGTCTGGGTGGCATGGCGGACATGATGAAAATGATGGGCATGGGTGGAGGCCGCTAATATGTTTACATCTTACGAATCGGAGGCACTCTTTTTGTGTTGTACTGTATTAGTGATACATAAACTTGTATTTTACACGCTACTGATTGTGAACCAAAGAGAAGGATTCTAAGACTCATGTTGTTTCACCCACTTTTTCTTTTGCTTGGACGCCGAAGAATTATTGCCAAATATGAATGAAGAGGTGTGTTTATCCGCTCCAGTTTTCTTGGATACACGAAGAGAACTCCCGAACACGATCTGAGAAAACGTCATGCTCACCATGAAGGTTCAAGGGAAGCACCACATACCACCCAGAGACCCCATAAGCCAACAGTTCCGAAGACAAGGAAGTTTATGGATCCCAGTGTACCAATCAACTTGGTGTTGTATGACAAGAATGAGATCAAGAGGCAGGCGGCGGTGGAGGGCACAAGAAGAGAGTGATCCGGCGAGGCTCGTGTGTCAGTCGCGACGAACGGAGATGTAGAAGGCATCTAAGAAATTCAGTACGGATATTTTACTACGGAGACTCGACAAAACATACATTCGAAATTAGAGAAACAGCCAACGCGAAGAGCCATATTCCAAGCGAATTTGCGAGAAAAGCCTCCAGCGGAGTAAGCGCCAGTCGACGCTCGGAGGCACCGGTTTCAGATAGGAAAAGTAGGAACTGAGGGAAAAGCACAAGGAGAGCCGCCATCAAACTTAGCCTACAGAGGGATGCATGCGGTCCTTGTGTCAGTCAGACTCAGTTTACCCTAGACAAGGGGGACTTATAAGTACAGACAGAGAGGCTGCTGTCCAAGTCCACATAGAAATTGCATTAGCCTTCTCAATTTCACTTTGATCTTCAGGCGTGTTCTGTTTCCCATTCCTTTCCGCCCGAGCGTCGCTGGAGAGGTCGTCCATTTCGAAGGAGCTCATAGTTGAAGACGGGGTGATTACATCAGCATATAAGCATGTCCTTTACTTATATAGTCTGGAAGACCGGCAAAATTTAGAGAAGTAGGCGAATCTAACGTTCTTAGTCCTTTACATTATTATAAAAGCATGCGTGGGTAGTAGCGCTAAGTACTTAGAATTACAGTGAACACAGAAGTCGAAAGGCTAAGCCGGAGAAATTTTTGCCGAAGAATAGATTGACAGAAAACCAAGATATGCAAAGAAGAAATGACCTATGACCAACCTTGTCCTCCCCAAGTCGAGCTGTTTGAGTTCTGGATCATCGCTGCCCGGGCAGGATTCATGCCTCCCGGTAGGGATGGTTGCGGCGGCGGGAAACCACCGTGTGAACGGTGCGACGGTGTCTGGTAGCCATAAGGCGTCTGTGCTGCGGGCGCTCCATAATGGGGAGCCGGTGTGGAACCACCATAAGGATTAGGTGTTCGCCCAGGATGCCGAACGGAGGCCCTTCCAGGAGTGGCGTAGCCAGGGCGAGCAGGAGTGGCGTAGCCAGGGCGAGCAGGAGTGCGCTGGCCAGCTCCATATGGCGTTTTTCCACTCGCTGCTGCATTTGCAAAGTTTTGGGACTCGTGTAGATGCCTTCGTGTGATGATTAGCTGAGAATAGAAGGATGAACACAAGAACTCTTACCGAACTTTGAAGGCATCACAAAGTTCTGGAACTCCAACAGCAGGGGCTTCAAATAAGTAATACGCCTCGGGTGTGACACGAACAGGCTAAAGAGGACACAGGTCGTCGGTACGCAGAAACTAAAACATCAATAAAAATTCATACCCAGGTCTGTACGGCAGAGTCTTTGTTTGCCAAGAAACACAAATTAAAGTGTCCGGGTTTCTTGCGATTCAGAGCAAAACCGTACATGCTTTTGGCCGGATTTGCCAGCAACTGATTCTTCAAGAAGAGATCTGACAACAGATGAGCACCGCGAAGATGCAACAGAAATTTGAACACTTACGAAGCTCATCTTCTGATCCAGGCTTGAAGCGATCGTGAGCCATGAGCTCCTCGACCCGTCGGGCCATGGCTTGTACATGGTTGACGATTAATTCGTCCAGATCCGCGTAGTTATGACTACTGTCCACAATGAGCTGGCCACCCACACTTTGACCAGTAGGGTCCGCATTCATCTCGGTGACATCTGATCAGCCTAGTGAGAAAACGAAACTTTAATTAAGAATGTTGTGCGTACCAATATGTTGATACAACTTGTCGTCAACTTTCCAAGTCACAGCAAGGTGGTTGAACCCTTTGGAAGAGGGTCGAATGACGACATCCCCGCGCTGCTGTTTGTCCAAATAAGCTTCGGCCTGCGCAGTGTTGAAATTATGGAAATTCGGATGCTTGATGACACGACGTGTTCTGTCCACCTCTGCTCTCTTTTTCCGCGCTTGAATGTCCCGATCCTTGTCGTACTGTGGGTGGTTCCAGAAATCATCGGCTCTAACGCGACGGAACTCGTTATCTCCATCAACAACATCGCTATGTCGAGAAGATAGTTCGACCTGGAATACATCAGACTCGAGGTCAAGTTTGACATCGATAATGACACCCGGTATTGTCTTCCCCTTGACTATAGACTTCTCAGCACCAGGAGTATCAATATCAACTAAATACTGCTGGTTGATGATACCCTCGATACCAGAGTCGAGACGGACGGAGACAAAACCAGGTCGAGTTCGGTAAACCAGAACAGAGACAATCAGACCAACACGTAGGGTTTTCTGGGTTTCGCCACTCAGCATTGTCAATACATGCCATGCACTTATTGGGGGGTAGGGCTGTCGCTGTTCTGCGAAAGGTTTGAGGAGCTCGTCGCGAATTACGTTGAGGGTATGGCGCTTCATTTCCTGATTCGCGTTATAGAGACTGACGGCGAATTCGTCCAAGTTGAGCTCGGACAGCTTCTTCTCATTTTCAGGATCCTGCATGATTTGCCCGACGACATGTGAAGGGTGTTCATCGTGAACGTCTTCTTCATCAAGCTCTAGAGCATCAGTGGCCATTTTACGCGCCAGCTCATAATCTTCGGGGTGGATACGAGTGTCATCCAGCGGATCAGGGGCCTGGTCGTCGTCTATGCGATGCTTGATCTTGAGGTCTTCCTGCTCTTGTGTAATACGGAGAAAACCAGCGGCATTGAGGAAAATCTTAGTGGTTAGGATGCCATTTTTGATGAATTGGTTCCGGTTGACTAAACTTCCACCCTGTGACGTGTGCTTGTATTAGAAGAACAGAACCGCTTCTAATTAAAGGTCTCTGCTTACTAGGTGGTCAATTTTAGTGACGAGCTCTCGGGCTTTTCTAGGGCCGAGGCCACAGACGAAAGGTAGCAGGTGCTGATAGTATCGGTCTGTGACAGCCCGGTTGATATCTACACCAACTTTGTTCGTTACATCGACAAGAGCCTGCTCCAGTGCAATCAAGAGCTTCTCTTTTGGGACCTAAGAAGACAGTCATCAACAGAAATTTATAAGGAATCAATCAAAATAATTACCAAGTGTTGGTCATCTTCGTCAAACGACAAGGCCACAATGTCACCACCCACAGCAGCGTATTCGTTGAGTGGGCTCTGAGCATATCTGGCGAGACCAACACAATACCTGGCATTGGGGGGGAGGGAGCTAAATTCTGCCTTGGAACGTGCACCATGATGATAAATGCGCGCCAGTTCGTCCGGAACATAAATTACGGGAATATCGAATGCTGACTCATTTGCTGCAATGCCAGACTCCGAGACTTGAGACCGCCCAGATACGATTTCCTTCACACGCTGTGACAACTTGGTGGTAGCCATTGTGAATCCTCCGACGACAATGACATCTGGTTTCCGCCTTCTGATGATATCTACGAATTCGTCCCGTGTCTCGGCGTCACCGAGATTGTCGATTTTAATGAACTCGCGCATTCGGCCCCCGTCATCCATGAAAACAACACATATAGCATCTTTCTGAGGATCTCCTTTGCCCCACGACACGGCGAGTACAGAAGGGGTATCCCCCAGCTGCATATGAGGGGTTGAGTATGGTGCCACGTCGATACGCTATCACAGAACCTCAGTCAACTGAGCCAAAAGAAACCTACTTGCAACCACTGACCTTGCGCAGCCGCTCACCGCAACATGCAGCGAGATAGTCCTCTTCCTCCTCTCGTAGATACTCTCTTGTCCACTTTACGGCAGCAGGTATCAAATGTTGATCAAGCACTTCTTGGACCACTCTTGACCTCTCCTCATTCCATGCCTTCGCCGACTCACGTAGAAGGTCGGATGAAAACGCATCAATGAGCCTTCGTTCAAACGCTGCCTTAGCGTCTGGAGGAAGGTGAATGGATACATTAACCAAGTGATCATGCTCTGCTTTGAGAATGTGCAAAAACTGAGATGACTGCAGCATTTCGGCGATTGGCTTGTTGAGAAGATACTTGAAACTCTGCAGGCACATAACATGAGTGATCTGGTACGTTCAGAATTGAAGAATCACCTACGAAGTAGATGTTGTGTTCATCGATCTTTGCCACGCCTCTTTCTGTAGGCTCGACAGAAACCAAAGCGTGCTGCTTGAACAATTGGCGCATATGGTCTCGCAAAAGGGGATCTTTTCCTAATTCGGTTGCCAAAATCATTCGAGCTCGCCGAAGAAGCTCTTCTGCAGGCTGGGCTTTGAGCGGGTCAGGGTCTACAAATTGCTCGGCATAAACCAAAGGATCGAGGTTCTGGTTGTCAACATAATGTAGACGCTGATCATTTGTGAAGTTAAGGATGACTTCATGAGATTTGATTCCGAAGCCCTGCACCGAAGTTAGTCTCAAACTGAAGAAAAGGATAAGATGATTCGTACTTCAGCAAGGCGTGAAACAATGCTCTTTTTTGCTAGCTCATAGGCTGAAACACGACTCGGCATCTTGTGCTTCTTTTCAACTTCGGGGACGTCATCATGGAAATGAAACGACGTATCATCCTGTTTCTTGTCCTTGTATTTCATCAGCAGCCATTCTGTTGTATCGGCGACCATTTCCACACTATCGATCGCAGGCAAAATGTCCTCTGAATAGTAGGCGTCCGTGACTCCTAGTCGGTTATAAGAGGCAATTAGGGCATTTCGACGTTCCACCAGCGATCGATATTTCTGGCCGAGAGCATATATTCGCCAGAGCTCTGGAAGGGTGAGCAGTTCACGGCGAGAGCGGTCGTCTTCGATGTCGAAATGGGAAATATAGTCGCGCTTGTGTGTCCAGATGTAGGGAACCTCAAACTCATCAACAAACATACATCGCAGAGCAAAGGTCACTGCCATAACGAGCGCGCCCTGGAGATGTTGGGATTGTCCTGTGGGACTGAAAAATTCGCGCTGCTTTTCAGAAGAGAGTCGTAAGGTCACCCAACGAGCTCCATCTTTCTTGAGGTCATCGGGGGTCAGAGATTGATGTAGGGATATATTGGACGACTCAGAAAGTGACGAAGTGGCCAGCTGCATGCGCTCTGGGGTGTCCCGGGCTCGTATGAGATTATCGTCCTCGGTCAATAAGTGTTGGCGAATCTCTGAAGGTTCGAATACCTAAAAAAATACGTCAAAGAACTGTAGAAATGCGTTCCGAAAAAAACATACATCTTGTAAATGCATGTCAGGTTTCCCCTGCTCCTCGTAATCTTCAATTTCCTCATCTCCTACTAGAGCCCAATCATATTCATGCCCATCTCCAAAGACATCATGAATTTCGGCCCATGCACTAAACGAGCATTAGTTAAGGAGCCCTGGCTATTAAGTGGGTCCACTGACTTTGCGTCGATACCTGCTAACTCAGGAAGCGCCCCCCGAATCTTCCGCCGTAATTGCTGCTCTTTTTGCCTCTCCTTTCGACGCTCTTCTCGGGCCTTTTCATCCATGGGCATTCCACCATCTTCCTCTTCATCATATTCGATAAAGTCGTCTATATCCCCATCCGCGTCGTCATCGTCGTCGTCGTCTCGGCCGCCATCCTCCCAGATTCTCTGAATGTCCTGAACCTGGGGTAACGCATCGTCATCGAGGTCCTCATCTGAAGACTCCACAACGGCTCGCCGTTTGGATGATGAGGCTGTAGGCGGCGATTCAGACCTTCCGCGTCTGACAAGTCTTTTGAGACGTGATTTCTTAAACGTTGTTCCCGTGTTCTCTTCCAACAAGTCCAAATCATCTTCTTCCAAGTCATCTTCTTCACCTACAAATAGAGAAAGTTAGATTCCTACATTTGAAAAAACTTAACGAAAACGTACGTCTTCTTCTATGGTGTCTCTTTCTCCTTTTTCTCCTTTTTCGACTTTCTTCTTCATCCTCCTCTTCCTCCTCTTCTTCGTCCTCATCTACAATAAAGCCCTCTCGGATGCGTCGCTCCTCGTCTTCGTCATCATCCTCCTCTTCCGAGCTATCGTCGTCCTGTTCAGGCATTACTTCGTCCCCTTCACCCTCATCTTCACCACCAGAGCCCTGCATTGGGTCGTCTTCCTGAATTTGAGTTTCGCCGGCTACTTCCTCAGGAGCAAGGGCGGACATGGTTGTAGTTTAAGTCGAGTTTGACTTGGATTGGCTCCGAAGACCGCCTCTTCGATTACATAATCAATTAGGACAATTACTTTATTTCCTCCTGGCCAGTAGCCACACGAAAAATATCTTTGAAATACTGTCGATACTCAATGGCTTCGGTTGACGAGCATCTACATTTTCTACGACTCGCTCTTAATGAAGGTGAAAAATGTATTCCGACTCCAACTGCGTTCTGTGTTGGATGTGTGCTGGTCGCTCGATTTCAATCCGGTGAACCTGTAGTACTTTCCACTGGATATTCTCGGGAGCTCCCTGGAAATACGCATGCAGAAGCCAATGCGTTAAACAAAGTTCAATCCGCATCGCAGGCTGAGCTGGCATCCCTTTTTCCTAGCCTTGATCCATCTTCCCTCAGCGCATCAGAGCTCTTGAAACATGCCGATGTGTATACAACTATGGAACCGTGCTCGATCAGAACATCTGGACTACCACCCTGTGCCGATGCTTTGATCTCTGCTCGAGTCAGGCGTTGTTTCATCGGAGTCGGCGAACCCGATGACTTCGTCAATTGTGAAGGCGCTCAAAAATTGAAGGATGCTGGCATTGAAGTAATTTGGTTCAACGGGCTCGAGGAAGAATGTTTGAAAGTAGCGCGAAGGGGCCACTGAGAGGCATCCGGGTGTGTAGAATGATAGAAACTCCTCAAACTTTGTACGATCTTGACTTTCCGCTACTGCCTACGAAATTTGTAAGACCCACTTGTAGTAGTATGGTCATGTACTACTTGATCACCGTCTTTCATTTGAAGTTTCAGAGCCGATTCCAAGGCTAAGCTTAGCCTTAAGTCTCCCTGAAAGCCTGTTCACACCAGATCCACACAGTCCAGGCCTGTCCTCGGATCCCATTACATAATGGCACGTGGTGAAAAGATTTTTTGATCGAGACTAAGTTACTACCGCTCCTGCCGCCTCGACTTTTCCACCGTTAGCTCTACCAATTCATTATGAGGGTCGAAAAGTGCTACTTCTGCTCTACAAACGTATATCCTGGCCACGGTTTGTAGCACGTTGCTCTTTCAATGCTTACTTGACGCTGATTGGCCAGTTTATAGGCTCTGCTTTTGTCAGAAATGATGCCAAAGTGTTCAGGTTCTGTACATCAAAGTATGCTCGCCCGCGATTTTACCTGTTATTGCTGCTGAATTGCTTCCTCATTATCTTCAGATGCCATAAGAACTTCAAGTAGGTTTATTGGTGACCTGTTGGCATACATGGTCAAATATTCACCCCTCTTTCAAGAATGAAGCGCAACCCCCGAAAAGTAAGATGGACAAAGGCATTCCGGAAAGCGGCGGGAAAGGAAATGACTATAGTGCGTATGGCTTACTGTACTATCTTGATGTGTTATCTGATTTGATGATTTAGGACTCGACAATCGACTTCGAGAAGCGAAGAAATGTTCCTGTGCGCTACGACCGGGATCTGGTACAGACCACAGTCCAGGCTATGAAGCGTATTGGAGAGATAAAGCGGAAGAGAGAACACGCATTCTGGAAGAACAGGTTCGCTTCATATGGCTTTTGCGAGTGACCTGATGCTCACCTATTTGTTTAAACCACCAGAATGGCAGTCAGCCGAGAAAAACAACGTGCCCACCGCAAGAAGGCTCTCGAGGCCGCAAAGGCCTCCTCGTCAAAGCTTGTCGAGCCTATAGCCATGGATACATCATCAGAATCTTCCAAAGTGCGACAAAAGATCAAAGTCCCAGCAAAGTCGCGCAGTGCACTTATACAAGGCGAGGGGCGATCAATGACAATGGACATAGACTGAGTTTCCGTATTTTACATCCCTGTGTATTGATAGTATATGCTGCCGTTACTACATGATATTATACATTGCTGCCAGAGAAAATGGATAGTTAAATGCACTACTGAGGTATGTATATGTGTATATGCCGAAGGGATAGTACCGGTGCGCTCAACGATGCTTGTATTTAGCGTCATTCTCGTGTCGCAAATTGGGATCTAGAGTGTTGTGAAGACCTAACAGAGTCTTACTGACTGCTTCACTAGCCCCAATCATGGGTTTGAGAACAGCTATAGGAACTGCCCGAATAACAGAGCGTACGGGACCCTGCATGTCTGTGTCAGCTTGATGTACAATGAAGTAGTATGATAACTAACCTCGTTACCAGACCTTTCGTAGACCTCCATAGGGACAGCGAGAATGGTTTGAGCAGCAGAGTTGAAATTTCTCTGTAAACTTCTGTAAGCAGACTGGACGCCCTCTTTGACACTGATAGGTTGTTCAGCGTATTTGCTGATAAGATCGGCATTCTCCTCTTCGTCCGAACTGCTGACAAAACCATGCTCGAAGGTGTCCTCAACCAAGTTATGCGGCAGCGTTTCAGCAGTTACTGGGTACTTGAATTGGGTGCCTAATATACCCTCTGCCTGTTCGAGAATGACTTGAGTGCCTGTCGCTAACTTGGCTCCCAGTTTGATTGCTTCGACCGCGGTTGACTTAACAAATGCTTTAGTGCCTTTCTGAACTCCTCGCACGATACGTCCGTCTTTCTTGTATTGCGCAATAGGAAGCAGAACGAGATCAGCAATGCCAGAACCGACGTTGACCATGGATCGTATAGGGGCGACGCCAGAGATAACATCAACTAGCTGCGTGGCCTTGACGTCAGGGGTCCATAAGTCATTCAGAAGATCGAATAGTCGTGGCCAGCCAGTGATCTATAGAAAGTCAAAAGTTGTCGGTGGAAGGAATACTTGAATCATCTACATACCCCGGCAAGAACTATGTGGCGAAGAGTCATCTCGGCGCCGTCGAAGTGGAAGAAGTTCATGAGTTCAATTGTCTTTCCATCACGCAGTGCTCGATAGTCAACACGTCTAGGTTTGTAATCTAATTTCAAGTCGATGGGAAAGATCTCCGCAAGTTCTGGGGCAGACTCAGACAATGCTGATGACACAATAATCTTCACGTACGAAAATATATGCCATCATCCGGATTCGCGGGCGCAGGTGCTGCAGAATTGGGGTCTTTGAAGCTGAAAAACTTTTTGAGGAAGTCTAAGGCATCTTGATCGACGTGGAGTCGTAGTGGTAAAATCTTGGCCTACAAAAATGTGATGATCTCAAAAGCAAACTATTTCAGAGAAGAACTGACCCTGAGCCTAGCTTCTTCCGAGGGATGGTCCGCCACAGGATGAATAGTGCGCAACTCGATTTTAATCATATTTGAATCCGTCTCTCGGATGTTACCCCTGGAATCTGACCTCAAGTCTGTCAAGAACTTCTTCCATGTAGACGTCTTGATATGATCCAATATCTCCAGGTCTTTCACAGTAGCGAATACTCGAGAAACTAAAGGCTCGTTGGGGCGATATTGGGCGATTTCAGCATCGATTTGAAACAGGCGAAACTCGATGCTAGGCCCTCTCGCACGGGTCAGGCGTTTGACATTGATCCGAGTAGCGGGAGTAGCGTTTTTGACGGACCCGGGAGCCCGCAAAGATTGCCAGGAGCTTTGGCTCGACGTTTCTAGGTCGTCCTTCAGCTCTTCATCGATGGCAGCAACCAAGGCGCCAGGATCAAGTTCGTCAACATCCTGTTCGAGGCCTATGTAGACTGAGTTGAATAGAAGGGTACTAGTCTCTTCCGCGGAAGAATCTTGAGTTTGCCCGCTGGCCACAAGCTGCCTAATTTTAGCGAGCCGCTTTCGCATTTCTCTGACTTCGTTTTCAATCGTTCTGCGAGTGCTTGCCCAGTCATATCCATCGTATAAGAAGACGTTGATATCCGTGTTGTGAGCAAGAACCTTCAAGCTAGTTTCACCAGCCCTTCACCGAGAATCAATATACCGGCCGTCGATCGTAACAAATCGAAGGCATACTTACTCAGATGATCCATTACTCACGTCAGCAGGGAGATTATCAAAATAATTGTCGGTGATGTGAAGGCCTTCCGAACGTAGCATGCGGATAGTCTCTCCTCCAACTCTAGACACAACTCCATCGAGGTCTGTGTTGTGAGAAACTGGATATACATCCTCATCATCAAAGTCGTCTAAATCCTCGTCGCGGAGTTCTCGAAGACCCGCAGCGGCACCGTACTCATCCAGATAATCGGGATTCCTCGGGAGGTCATCGAAAATCATGTCAGGTGCGGGCCCTACTTCTGGTACACGCCTGAATGCGTAATCATCTAATGAAGCTAAAAGGCCAACTATCAGCGACGTTTCCTTGAGGTAGTGTAGTACTGACACATAATGTTGCCCACGACCGTTCGTTCCTCAGAAATGATGGCAGGCCGTCGCTTTGGGACCGGAGCTCTGGACAATAATAAACAAAGTTATCTTAGAACACAAAAAGCTGCGTACTGTTCTTCAGGAGGCTTGAACGTTGAAATCAGATCGTTGATGAAAAGTGTGACCGCGGCCAGAGTGTCCGCACATAGATGCAACCTAAGGTTTAATTGATCAATGAGCACCTAAAGTAC
>RCHF01002950.1:0-37417 GCA_003987895.1 Neonothopanus nambi | reverse complement strand
CCAAATATGTCATGGTTTGGTGGAGAAATGAGTGAGTTGTGAATAAAGTCATATACACCAGGCAGGATACTCACAGAAGATGAACGTCGAGGACGTCTACCATGTGGGTGGTATCATTGTGTTCGCCTTGTGAATCCGATCCTGGGGATACCAAATATGTCATGGTTTGGTGGAGAAATGAGTGAGTTGTGAATAAATTCATATACACCAGGCAGGATACTCACAGAAGATGAACGCCGAAGACGTCTACCACGTGGGTGGTATCATGGTGTTTGCCTTGTGAATCCGATCCTGGGGATACCAAATATGTCATGGTTTGGTGGAGAAATGAGTGAGTTGTGAATAAATTCATATACACCAGGCAGAATACTCACAGAAGATGAACGTTGAGGACGTCTACCACGTGGGTGGTACCATTGTGTTTGCCTTGTGAATCTGATCCTGGGGATACCAAATATGTCAGGTTTTGGTAAGGAATTGAGTGAGATATGAATAAATTCATATATTTCAGGCAGGATACTCATAGAAAATGAATGTCGAGGCTAGAAGTATATAATATGCAATGTTTGTACTTGTTTGACAACGACTTACAACGACCCAATTCCCACGATCTATCTATACTATATTTGTGCTTAGGAGTCACTATGAGTGAGTTATGAATAAATTTATATATGTCAGACAGGATACTTATAGAAGGTGAACATTGACAACAAATTACTACATGGGTGGTACTATTGTGTTTGCCCTGTGACTCCGATCCTGGGGATACCAAATATGTCATGGTTTGGTGGAGAAATGAGTGGGTTGTGAATAAATTCATATATGTCAGGCAGGATACTCACAGAAGATGAACGTCGAGGAGTGCAACTATGTGGGTGGTACCATTGTGTTCGCCCTGTGAATCCGATCCTGGGGATACCAAATATGTCATGGTTTGGTGGAGAAATGAATGAGTTGTGAATAAATTCATATACACCAGGCAGAATACTCACAGAAGATGAACATTGAGGACATCTACCACGTGGGTGGTATCATTGTGTTCGCCTTGTGAATCCGATCCTGGGGATACCAAATATGCCATGGTTTGGTGGAGAAATGAGTGAGATATGAATAAATTCATATATTTCAGGCAGGATACTCATAGAAAATGAATGTCGAGGCTAGAAGTATATAATATGCAATGTTTGTACTTGTTTGACAACGACTTACAACGACCCAATTCCCATGATCTATCTATACTATATTTGTACTTAGGAGTCACTATGAGTGAGTTATGACACCTCGACATCACTATATGATCTTTATGTAAGACAGCCGAAATACCCTGGGTTAGGCAGATATATTAGACTAGATCTCGCTATTTCTCACTAACTGGCAATATTTCCGTGAATAAAGCTGAATTATTTCTACTAAGGAAGGAGTCCAGCCCAGGGCCTATTCGTCATCACATAAGCATCAATGGTCCATCAACATTGATGTTCCCCGGCACTTTCCGTCCCTATCTCTGTCACATTCCGCCTCTCGGCAACATCTCCTCCTTCCCAACCATCGTCAACTATCTCCGCTCACTGTCTGCCTGCCTTCCATGCCCGCCCTTTCGCTTAATTACAGTGTGTACTCTTGCTTATTATTCCTTCCGCTTACTTACGTAGCATCGTATCTTTGTCAGACACTTCGGCTGCTCCCGCCGCCGCATACACATCCTGCCCACTGCATAGATGTCCCGCCCAACTACACCATTCAATGCTCTCGCCATTGTCGTGTGTACTGGACACTTACAAGTCCTCATGTTACATAACATTCTTATTGCCTTAGCTCGCTCCACTGCTTTGTGACCTAGTACTTCGTAACCTTGTACTCTACACTTGCCAACTCTGACATTGGATGCTTCGACAGCATTGACAAGATCCCCTCCCTTGCTTAATTCATGTCAGCGGAGCAATGACCGCAACCCTTGCCCACATGGACTATCCCTCGCTTAAACTACCACTACACGGAGTTATTCGGATACAGCGTCTTGCATGGTATGTGTCCGAAGTCTCGGATCTTTCAATAAATGCAGAGTTCAATTCATCAGAAACATGAATAAGCGAAACACAAAACATGTTATCAAAGATAGGTGTCACGACAGTCAAAGCAAGGTATTCTACTGAGTGGCGGCGTCGTTTTCGACATCATCTCAACCTATCAATAAAAGCGTAAGCCACAAATAATATAATCACAGGGTAATGACTTACGCTGCTTTTTCCCTTTCCTCTTCTTCCCGGCATCGCTTCTCTTCGCCGGTTTACACTGGGTAACAAGCACAGTCTGACCGTTGTCCCCTGTGACGCTCATGGAGTTGACAAAAATGTTGGCATTGGCCAACGACAACGGCAGGGGTCGCACAGTATCAGGTGTCGTCTGACTGTCATCTGAAGCTGCTGCCTGTGCAGCTATCTGCTGTGGAGCACCCTCTTGTGTCTCGGAGGTTGGGCTGCTGTCGCTGCTCGCAGAAGTTGTTGGTGAGGTATTTTCATTGCCCTCTCCAGGCTCCTCCGTCTGCTGAAGCACCACATTGAAGTGTTGGTCCTTCCACCTTTGAAACTCGTCATTCGACATGCGATAAAAGTGGGCAGTTCCGGAGGCCCAGGCATTGTAAAGCACATCGAGCTCGATATGTGATTTTACATCCGTGGGGCTGCAAAAAGTCTTGAGTGGCCAGTTTCTCACAACGATGCCCAGGTTCTCGGTAATGTGGTCGTCGAAATTGGAGTAGAACATTCGTTTAACCTTTTTCTTACCAGCACAGTCCTCTGATTGTATGTTCAGTAGCTGATAACATTGAACATCAAAAGGTACATACGAAGCTTCTGCAAGATCATGTTCTTGAGCTCACTTTTCTTCTCCAAGAGTTTCTCTGTGTAATTTCTCACGACACCTTCAATACTGGATATTATATAGCCTTTGAATTGAACAACAATATCCGACAACAGCTGCTTGAATGCGAGAGTAAAAAACTCTTTGGCGCGATCACTTGTTGTGAACATTTCTGGTGGATTGAAGTGATCACTGGTGGACCGTACTGCCAGGAGGACAGCTTCAGTACCAGTACGCACTTGCAACCTACTTAACTAAAAATTCTTTAGCATAAAATCAGCAGCATGGCGCGAAGCATGTACCTCTTCCTTAATGTTATCTAACGTCGCACGAGTATCATGGAATGCGCTAATGGCGACGTTATGTGTTCCCCAGTCCCAGTTCTTGCAGGCCTCTTCCAACTCCTTCAGAGCAGTCTCCGTGACTTCGACACATTCTTCGGGTGCCAATGCATTCCACTTCTTTGCAATGTCGCCCATGCACTGATCGACTTTGAAATGCGGTGCACCATCAGGTAGCTCTACATAGCTCATTAGTGCCTGTAAGTCCCAAAGGGAAGTGGTTCCATACCAGAATTGATGCGCTTCATTTCAGTATGCACAAACACGTTGAAACGACCTGCCTTCTTCTTGGTCTTTTTCTGACAGTGGCTTTGCATGACGTCCTCAACGATATGAGCGACACTAACACTCTAATCCCTCTGAGTGGCAGCCATCTGGCGCCATATATAGTAATTTTGCCCTCATATTTTGAGAATATCTGGATATTTGAGACCACACTCTAAGTGGTCGTTCTAAGTGGTCATTATGCTGACATTGGCCAAAACAGCTATGATACACTCTAAGTGGTCGTTAGGCACTCTAAATGGTTGTTGTGCACTCTGAATGGTTGTTTTGCACTCCAAGTGGTGGTAACTACACATAAAATGTAATGAACTTATATAGTCTGGACCAAAGGTTGTATAAATATGACACTTTATTACCTTTGACTAGAGATTGTCATCAAAGTGAATTCTGTTTCAAAAAACAACATCTATATGTAGAGTATACTATATTCCTGCTTGTCTCAAGACATTATATTCCCTGTCTCTTAGGGTTATATAAGACCCCTAGGGTCTGCCTAGGGTCTGAATCCTAGGGTAGGGTAGGGTCCATCATGTAGGGTATGGTGAGGCTGCAGAGAAGAGTGAGGAAAGAAAAGACAGAGCAAGATACATAAAACTTGTAAATTGGATATTTAGAACTTTGAAGAAAGTACTCATGGCATTGTGAATAGATGTTTTATTCAATGGTAGAGAGACACAAATAGATACTATGCATGCGCGTCCCTCCTGGAAGGATGCTATGCATGCGCGTCCCTTCTGGAAGGATGCTATGCATGCGCGTCCCTCCTGGAAGGATGCTATGCATGCGCGTCCCTCCTGGAAGGATGCTATGCATGTGTGTCCCTCCTGAATGAATATATATATGTGTATGTGCTTAATATACATCTGCTTCCCTCCTGGAAGGACATGCATATGCATATGTGATTGGTATGTGCTTGCATCCCTCCTGGTCCTTCCAGGAGGGAAGCAGCTGTATATTAAGCACATACACATACACATATTCTTTCAGGAGGGACATGCATGCATAGCATCCTTCCAGGAGGGATGTGCATGCATAGCATCCTTCCAGGAGGGATGCACATGCATAGCATCCTTCCAGGAGGGACATGCATGCATAGCATCCTTCCAGGAGGGACGCACATGCATAGCATCCTTCCAGGAGGGACGTGCATGCATAGCATCCTTCCAGGAGGGACGTGCATGCATAGCATCCTTCCAGGAGGGACGTGCATGCATAGCATCCTTCCAGGAGGGATGCATGTGCATATTCCTCCAAGAACAAACAAATCTCACTGCAATAGATAGTCTTACATTGTCAACTGATGTCCATTGCAAATGAATATGTGTGCAAGTGAAGTACTACAAATGAAACTCACTACAATAGATGTCTTACATAGTAGACTTATGTCTATTTTATGTATGCATAAAGATGCTGTAGAAGCATCATTCATCAAAGACAAGAGAAATGTCTGTCTACAACAGAAGTGTATGCAGTGTGCACCAACATACTTGTAGAAAGAACTGTCTGTCTATGACGGAAGGCTATGCAACGATGGATGGGAAAGTCATGCATGCAACAAAATATATAAATTCAGCCTACACTACCCTACAAAGCATTCAACATTACGCTAAAAGTCCAAAAGAAACAGTAGCTAAAACATTGTATATAGTCCACCGTAGTATCTACTTATCGAAGAGATTTGTCTGTCCATCCTACTTGAAGTTTTCTCGCCGCTTCTTGTTGAGAGCACCCAATGTACTCTGAGTGGCGTGTCGAGGAGGAGAGAGGTCATCATTACTATCTCCTAGCCTTCCAGACTGTCGGTGCGGCGGTGCGAGATCTCTATATGTTACACTCGAGCGAGTCGTATCTAATAGAAATGATATGTAAGTATTCTTTGCTATATGGAAAGTACCTCCTACCTCTTTGCGAAGCAGTTTGTAGTTGGGACGACGATGCAGCTGACAAGTGAGAGGAACTAGCTAGCATTCGGGGTCGAGCGGGGGGTTGAGACTTTGCATCAGCGGCAGGGCGAGCGAATGGATTTCGTTTCAGAACCTTCGGCATATCTGAATAAAGTCTCAGAATTATACAACGGTTTAAAATACACAATTTACACGTACCTGGAACCTCACTTGAAACCCTTCCGCGTGAATTGTTATCGACCATGTGCTGTGATGTAAGTTGGTGATTGGGGGGAGCAGACACTTTCAACGGATGACGAGACATATGGAGTGAAGTACTTGGATCTGTAAAGCCACACGTTACAGCGGAAACGACAGTATTGTACACGCTATACACATACCCATTTGTCCAACGCGTGAGGCAGAAGGACGCTCCCGAGTTTGTAAATCCATTGGTACGTCGAGCTGGTGGCTCTGAGTGTGTACATCCGTCGTAGACGGATGCGCACTGAGGCAGCTCCTCTGTTCACTTGACACAGTGCCCGCCCTCTGGCGCTTCGGACAAGGGCTTCCAGCGCTGGACTCGGAGGTTCCAGACTGCCTTTGATTCATCGAAGCGTCGCCTTCCGGAGTGGAAGGTGCTTGGTTATGGTCACTCACAGCAGGGTTATCGACCTCATCATCTGGAAAGGTATGTTAATAGGACGAAAGTTCATCATGCAATGCAATTTACCATCTGTTGGGACTGATGCATTCATACTGAGCCCATCGCTATCCGAAACTTGGATGAGTTAGCAGAAGTCGAGAACTACAATCAATAAAAGTATGATGACTTACATTCTGTGTCCAGTCCTGGAAGAGAAGACACTGTACTGAGTGCCTCGCCATCCGAAGTCATCATTCCATCAGTCTCAGCATCGGTAGATTGACCAATAGACTTGTCGCCGTCGTATTCACCTGCACTGGCATTGAATAAGGGATCATTGCCATCCGGAACAGCCGTGCCCATCTCGATGTCATCATTCGGAGTGTTCGGAGCATTTTCCTTTGCCTTCTCATTGTCATTCGGTGCAGTCTGCGTATCACCATCATGAGGATCAACAGCCTGAGCCTTCTTTCCTTTCCCTTTCCGAGTGGTTCGAGGCTTTTTAGCTTGACATCTACGTTTGCCTCCTACTCACTCTCCATCCTCTTGCTCAGACTCAGCGTTGTCGGTCTGATCCCCAGATTCCTCTAAAACCTTGCCACTAAGAAGATCACGTAGTTCTAATCTTGTATCAGCTTAGGTAACTCGCATACTTATGTCGCCTGGGACTCACCGCGACCCAGCTCTTTATTAACGAAAGCTTCTAGCATGTCCGCTTTCCCTCGAGCCATGTTATTCATCAGTAGGTCTGACGAATCACTTGCCAGAAGGTAAATACACTTCACGATGGACTTCTGCGGTTGTTGATGCGCACGTCCACGTATCTGGCGTTCGTCCTGAGCACTCCATGGCTGATCCTACTTCCACATCAGCATGCAAGTATACAAGTAAGATCTGAATGATACTCACAAAGAATATGACCACATCTGCAATGGAAAGGTTTAATCCTGCAGAGCCGACACTCGAGAAGATAAGAACTCGTGGGCTATCCTGCAAATGGAACTCCTTCACAACTGCGTCGCACTTGTCATAGGACATCGACCCATCGATTGCAAGGCTCTCGACTTTGTACAAATCTAAGATCTAGACAGCATGGTAAGTGAACCCCATTGGAAAGAAGGCTAACAAGACTTCTTACATTTCTAAGCAGAGGCGTCCTCGACGGAAACTCGGAAAAGATAAGTATTCGCCTGTTCCGTGTATTTCCGAGGCTGGGATTAAAAGGAGCTAGTTGCGCAAATACTGGATTTCTGTCCACGAAGTCCATGTCTGGAACGTCATCATGATCTAAATAATACCTACATATCTTTGCACAAACATCCATTTTGGTGGACTTCACTGGTTCCCATTCCTTAATAGACCGGAAGGTGGGGTTCGGCTCACTTGGATCTGTCTTTGCATATCCCACCGCGTTGCGATACTCCATGTAGAAGTTCTGTATCATAATGTATCAGTAACACGAAGGTAAAGTGTATAATTCCATGTACTCTAGTCATAAATCTTCCTGAACCGCTTGTAGCTGCGAGACTGAATACATAAAATCAGGGAAATGTTGATAGACAGAATAGAAATAACATACCTTGCTCTAGCTTCCTCAGCTCGTTCACCAATGATTGCGTTTTCTCTCTCGGTAAGAGTAAGAACACCAACGATATCTGTATGAGGAGGAAGGTTGAGGAGTGTTTTACCCTCCCAATTAACGCTTTCTGTGGTGCATCTGAGGATATGGCCATGGAATTCGCAGTGCATCCGTTGAACAGCCTTGATCTGCTCGACCTGAAGAGATCGTCCGTCGTCGTCTAATTTCTTTGCTTGTCGAAATGCAGCTGTGTCAGCCTTGGCGTCCTGGACGGAAGAATCTGTCAAGAAATGCTCAATACCAATGAGCTGTCCCATGGCCACAAGATCCTGGTGAAATATTATTAGGTTTGCCAATAGTTCAATAAATACAAGGAGACGTACCTTCGGAGTAGTCAAGAGTGGGGTAGCAGTCAGTGTGAGCTTCACGTCACCCTGTTTGAGAGCTCGCAAGGCCGAATAATGTCTCACTCCCAAATTTCTCATCTCGTGGGCTTCATCAACTGTTACCGACAAGAACTTCTGATTGAAGATGGTACCGACGAGTGAGCCAGTTTGTTCAGGAAGCTCCCATGGACATTGCACCCTGGTAGTGCCGCTAGTAGAGGATGAATATGCTCGTAGGAAGTCGTTTTGGAGCGCCTGTGGAGTTTGTACTTTGTCAATAGGTTAATCCCTCTCTGCTGAGATAGGAGACTTACAGAATGCGTAGTCACGATGATCTTGTTCTGAGGAGCTTGTTTTGATGCTTGAAATGGCCCGCTTTCATTCCAGAAGTCGGTGTTCCCACTTCGAGGACAGTCATATAGAAGGATGTCCACACTTTTTGGCAGGAAGAGAGCTTGTAGCTCACGTACCCATTGAGCACAAAGAGTTCCAGGTGTAATGATGAGGTGCGGTAGAGCGTTGAGTTTCTCACTTCCATTCAGGTACTTGAACGTTTCTACAATAGACTGAGTGAGCAAGATGTGGGAGACGGATGTGAAAATCCAGAAACGTACGAAGAATCGGAGGAGGAGGTTTGTTCGATTGCTGGAGAACTACCACCTGATTCAAGAATGCTATGGTAGATATACATAATGCTGTCTTCCCGAGGCCAACTTCATCGCATACAAGCATACCACTGCAGCTGTTCGGAGACAGCGAGGCTTTGAATACACTGCGTATGATAGAGTGAACGCCTGCAAGCTGGTGCCAGTGTAGCTTGAAAGGTTCAAGGCAGTTGGACTGACGGGATTTGAATAATTCCAGTTGTTCCCATGCAGAAATACTCCCTGTTTTATGGCGGAAGGCATTGAATTGGTGTGGAAGGTTGTCGCGGACGAAACCTACACTCCAAGCAAGCTCGTCAGGAGAAAGAACACTTTCAACCTCCATGCCCAAATCACCGACTGAAACGTCACTAAGTTCGAAGGATAACTTCGAAATTTGACTGATGATGGGCTCATCATCATCATCGTTAGCAGCAAAATATTCGTGATAGACACCTAAAAGCTCGAGGAGCTCTTCGGGTGTAGCGAGGTTCTCGAAAATCTTCATATTCACCTTGCATATTCCTGATAGAAGGGTTAGATACAGTAGCTATAGCAGTAGCGAAGCACTTACTTGGACCCTTGGCCTAACACTCTTGTTCCTCAAAGTGGCCGCCACTTCGAGCACAGCCACCGCAAAGCGGTGGTCGACCACCACTTTGCATCCTCCTGGAGAAGTTTCTGTCGTTTCCACATGTGTGTGTGTGTGTGTGTGTCGTTTATACAAGCCAGCCTCAGACTTGTATAAACAAAGCGAAGAAATGCTGCTGGCTGCTCACTGAGTGACTTCAGCAAACATGACTGACTGACTGACTGACTGACTGACTTGACTGACTGAATAACTGACTGAATAACTGACTGACTGACTGACTTGACTGACTGACTAACTCATCAACTAATGCATGTGTTCATCATTGCCACTGTCAATGCATGCTGTCTTCAAGTGAAAGAAAGCATGAGAGAGAGCGAAAGAGCGAAAGAGAGAAAGAGAGAGACAAGCCAGAGGCATAGAGGCACAGACATATGACATGTCATAAAGCAGCAGCAGCAGCAGCAGACCTTTGCTTGTGAACACAGGTCATGTGATGCTTTGTGTGGGAACATTGATACAGTGACAGTAAACAGATGCAGCAACTGTGTCACACTGTGACAACATCTCTTGAACCTGAACCATCACCTTCCTAAAAAGGCAATACTCTCTTGAGGCAAGTCTTCAAACTCTGTTTGCTTTGACACATTTATATAGACCTGCCTCAGGCTTGTAGAAATTCCATAGGCAACAGCAACCACAACACCAACACCATTAACAAGATCAACATTATCAACAACAACAACAGCAGCAGCAGCAGCAGCAATGTCTAACCTCACACCTCTAGGAAACTCTTCACAGCTCTACACACATCCAGCGCTGGAAGAGCTTGACATCTGCGTCAACACAAAGCTTCAGATGCTCATCTACAAGAGCTGCCAAGTCGCACTTCCAGTCAGTCAGCTCGTGTGCCACATGCGCAAGTCAAAGCACAGAGACAGGAAGTTCTCCATCTCTGCTCAGTGCAAGGAAGCTCTTCTGAAGATGGACCTGCGTGACGACTATCCTCAGTTCAAGAACACAGTAGAAGGGCGTGCCATGCTTGAAGGAATCAAGACAGAAGAGATGAACGGATGTCCTCACTGCGAGTACATCTCTCAGTCGCACGCTCTCGTCATCACCCATCGGAACAAGAAGCATCCCAACATTCTGCCTGCAGCTGCACCAGTCAAGGTGAAGGTCCAGGTGCTCGATGCAGGAGGACAGACCAAGTGGTTCCGCATCACAGCTGACGCACCAGTTCCTACAGCTGCTGCCGTGACTGAGGTGGAGAAGTTCCTGGAAGCTGCAAAGAGCATCGACTGGCAGACAGAGTCAGCACTGCAGCCAACCACACCTCAGATGGTCAACACCTGGCTGAAGCGCACTGGCTGGGCTGAGCTGCTGAAGAGCTATGACAAGGCTGAGCTCGTGTCACTGGCCGCTTTCCCCAATGACGAAGAGCCCTTCGCTGGCCTGGACGATCTTGTTTACACCTATGCTGTTCAAGCAACAGGAGAAGTCAAAGCTCTAGGATTCAATGAGAGGTGCAAGCTGAACAGTCCTGATCCTGATAAGAAGTGAGCTCTAGATTCTGTCTCTTTCCTCTGTGTTTATACAGGCCAGCCTCTGACTTGTATAAACTTCTGCCAACAGTGGCATCAGCAACACTCCACTTCACAAGCACGATCACCCAGACACTCTAAGAAAGTACTGTGTCCACACAACTCGCTTGCTGGCAGCACTGCTCAGACAAGGAGACTTCAACTACAGCTTCCGTCTCTCTGCCAACATCCAAAGCAACCTCGAGTCACTTCGAAGAGCTCTTCTGACACAAGACAAGTGTACACAGGCTGAGATGCTTGCGTGTCTCCACTCTGTCCTCCTCTCGTTGTGGCATCAGGAGTTCTATGCTTCTGCAGACAACTCGTACCCTGATCCTACTCTGCAGTTCCTTGCCATGGCCACTCTAAAGAAGACTGGGGAGTTTGCTCACCCCAAGCTCGTCACCAATCCCATTGCCCAGCTCACTCACTTGATTCTGCTGACCACTGTGCATGAGATGACAGAGCTGATGCAGACAGCTGGCTGCCTCTCAAAGACAGCCTACAAGTCAGTGAAGCTGTATGTGACAGAGCACAACGACTGCACCTTCAGCGCTCTGATGAGCTTGCAACACTGTGTGAGCACATTCGCTTATTACTCTCTGTCAATGCCTCGTGTGTTTTGGACAGACAGAGACCGCCATCAAGAGATGCTGTACAACGGCCACAAGCTGAAGCTATCCTCTGTGACAGAGTCTGTTGTCAAGCTACAGACACAGATGATCAAGGTGTTTGAGACCACGCTGTGTTTCGGTCGACATCTTCGAGTTCACTAAGAGGAGCTCAAAGACCAGCTCAAAGATGAGACGCCAGGAATGTGTTTCTTGGACAACTCAGAGAACCCCTTTCTTGCTCACCGATACACGCTACTTGACATCCTCACCCAGGACAGCGGCCTGCTAAATCGCTTTACGAGATATGACACTGCACTCAGCCGCCGCGTCTTCAAAATAACCGAAGTGTGGCAGTACTTGCTACAGGCTGCTGAGTTTGAAGGGTGCCTCATGCTCCACATTCATTTCTCTCTAAAATTCCTCTCCAAAATTTATGGTGGCAGATAAACCCTTATCTCATCTGCTGACTATGAAAGTTGGCAGGTAGGGAGAACTCCAAGAGAGGGTCCTCTGCCCCAAATATCTAAGAAATTGCTCTTCAAAATTTATGGTGGCAGATAAACCTTACCTCACCCGTTGACCACGAAAGTTGGCAGGCATGGAGAACCCCTACAGAGGGTCCTCTGCCCCCAATATCTAAGAAATTGGCGGACCAGTTCTCTCTGGACGTCGCTGCCAACAGCGAGCAGGCCAAGTCCCAATATAGAAGATGCTTTCCCACGGTCAGTCATTTCTTTCCCGAGTCGTCATGTGTCGTTCTAAACAAGCACATACACATCTGCAGCACCTTGGCTGCTCACCACACACACCCTTTGCACACTCTCTCAGTCAACCTCAACACACATTTACAAACATATTCGAGGCCTTTGACTCAAACCATGCACTAACCCCTCCAGGAGCCTCAGGAAATGTGGATTTGACGTTCTTTCCAGCTGACCAGTCCAAGTAAGCTAAGGTGTAAACTTACACTTATAGAAGATTTAACTCACAATAACATAGACAAGTTTGTTGACAGAATCAGATGTTGCATAGCAGACTGAATGAAAGTGAATGAATGACTTTGAATAGGAGTGAACAGCGTTGGATATAACTAAATGGTTTTCAATACAATAGACATCTTGAACACAATTGAATGGTTTGGAATTCAATTGAAGAGTTTTGAATGGAACTGGAAGGTTTTGAATGGAGTTGGAGAGGTTTATTTCAATTTGGTCCATATGAGGGATAAACGGAGTCAAAAGGCATCTCACAACATCAGGTATGGATGTGTCTGCAAATCAATATGAGGTTTAGAGACCAGAATGGAAAAATCGCGTGATATCATGTTGGCAGATCTAGCAAGTGGTAGTCGTAGTGGCAATTTTCACACAAATGTAAACAGGAAAGGAAAAAAGATAAAATTGCGAATATACTTGGTTCTAATGTACCCATTGGGAATCGAACCCAAAACCTCCAATATAGAGCCAACTCATTTTAGAGGCATGAACCACTACTCCATACAAGTACTTATTTAAGTGATCCTTTTTCTCTCCTATCTCCCGTTCACCAAAAGGTCTATCCACACATCCGATCTGTGCGTTGGAAACACTAATAAAGCCTGAGATGTTCAAGGACCCGCAGCAAGCTAGACTTACAGAAAGCATCAGTCAGACTATTTTCATAGGGGGCAAACACGAATATTATGCCCGATATAGGGCATAATATTCGAGTTTGCTCCCTATGAAATAGTATGATTGATGCTCCCTGTAGTCCACCTCGCTGCGGTTCCTGAATACCTGAAGTTTTAGTAGTGTTTTCAACGCACAGATCATATGCGTGGATAGAACTCATTGACACAGGAAATAGTAGGAAATAGTAAGCAAAAGAAACTGCTCAACGACCTTCTGGGGGTCCATAAAGCCTAGTTGTTTCACTCTTATATAGGCTTGTCTAGTATCTGACACATACAATGTTAGTCACACAAAGCCGTCTTACTGTTGAGACTTCTTTGCTATTGGACAATCGAGAAAATCAAAATAGAAGACAAGTTCAAACGGCCACATGTTTGTACACGCATCTCCATCAGACTTCTAGATATGAATCCTTGCATAGGGTAGACACTGTCAACAGGCGGAAGTGAAGGTATTTCTGTGGAATCTGATCTGTAATCTATCTCTACTGATCATCTTATTATGTTACTGATCATGTTATTATGTTCTTTGTCTTTGTTACCTTTGCCACTGTGTGAGTTCGTAGAGCAGAGCACAAAGTAGAATGGGTTGATACTATATAGATCAGATCACAACTTCATTGATGTCCCTGTATTGCTACGTACTACAACGCTGTCGTTTAATACATTGTCTGAACACTTTTTTTTGTAATACAAGCAAAGTATGAGAGAACAAAAGAGGAAGAGAGGGGAGGAAGACGTTGCACTGTAGATAAGGTTCATATACAACCTCCAGGCTAACACAACGGGCTATTATGGAGGGGTTTGTTCGCATGTCGCCTCATGTAGATGAGCTGAGAGAAAGGGGAAGGATATCATATATAGAAAGTAAGTATGAACTGAATTGAGGAGAAGTGATGTTGTGTCCACACCTGTACACTCTTCAACCCTTACAACTGTCAGAATGTACACCTCTTAAAACTGTACCTCTTTGTCAGCAGATGAGAGAGGAGAGAAGGGGGGAAAGGGTGAAAAGGTGAAAAGGGAGGAAAGGGAAGAGAAAGGGAAGAGAGAGAGAGAGAGAGAGAGAGAGAAAGATAGAAGAAAGGGAAGAGGAAGAGAAGAGGAAGGGAGAGGAAGAGAAAGATAAAGAGCAAGAAACAGAAAACAGAAGACACAGAGAACATTCCCTTCAATAAGAGAGCAAATGATCAATTGATCTATCTACACTCTCCAATTCCTCCCTCAGTCCATTCCAAAGCTTAATCATCTCCTTGTCAGGACATCCCTGACAGGTTTCATCTGTAACCAA
This sequence comes from Neonothopanus nambi, assembly GCA_003987895.1. Taxonomy (NCBI): domain Eukaryota; kingdom Fungi; phylum Basidiomycota; class Agaricomycetes; order Agaricales; family Omphalotaceae; genus Neonothopanus; species Neonothopanus nambi. The sequence continues at coordinate 23,048 of RCHF01002950.1, read as the reverse complement.
ACCACAATCATAATCAATGATGTGGGGTTGACCATGCTCATCCACTACAATGTTTCCTGGGTGAAGATCATGGTGATGAATACCATGCTCCTGCAGTATCTTGACATCCCCAATCAACCTCAGTCTAGATTAGGGTTCAAGAACATTAACAACATGTGAATGCAGTTCATATGAGAGGATATATATTTCACTCACAGTTGTGCTGATGTCAGCTCTTCCCAACTCTCCACTGGTGTCCCAACATACTCCTGGATCACTCCAACTAAGGTAGGATAAACAGTCCCCACTAGCTGTGAGATAATTCTTGGTGCAGACACCCCAGCTTGCCTTGCTAACGCTGAGATTTCAGCTCCCTTCTTCCATCTCTCCTCTTCCCTGCCTCTCGCGTCGTATATTTTCAGGATCAAAGACATCTCAGCACTAAAGGCCACAAGATGCTGGTGATTACCAGAAAGACGTGTCATCTTCACTGTGAGTGGGAGAGAACAACTGAGTTGAGGTGAGAAAGACTGTCCAAGAATGTGAACTTTTGAATCCTCACCAGCCCCTCATATGCTTTTGCCTGAGACAGAACATTTGACTTGTGCCAACTTTAACTGTGATATGGGTGGCAAATGGCAAAATAACCTTATTGAATCCAACTCAATATTGTCCAAAGGACAAAGAAAGAATTCTAGGTAAGAAAAAAATTTCACCTTCTTTAGACAATATACCACCCTCATAGGAGGCTTCAAAGCCAGCCACATTGCAGCCTTCCAGTATGAGTGTCTTGAGCCAGATGCTTGTCTTTGCTCCTTATTCAGAGATTGCCACATTGCAGAATAACAGAAACAAAACCTCTCCAGGAGAGAGAATGGCTGTGGCTCAGTCAGATAGAGAGTAGTGTTGTGCAACTTGCCAAAAATGCAAGTGTTGAGTGAGTACAAGACACAGTAATCACTCCCTCCCAGCCTCATCTGAGTGACTATCTGCAAAATAATTGATCAAATACTTCTTTTTTAATAAAATAAAAATATGGGGGAAACAACACCCACACTTACCTGTACAATTATGTGGTTATGACTAGCAGTTGCATTCTTCACTTCAGCTTCCCAATTGAATGGACCCCTGAAGCTTCCAACCGACTGAAAATAACGAGATGCTACTTTCAGTGTTTTGTCCTCTAGACAGAGAAACACATGCTTCTTTGAAGGATCCTCATCTTTCCAGGGCGAATAAGATAGGATGTGGTCTGGTTGTGTGCCGCTTCCAGCCCCTTGAGACGGAAACCGAGCTTTTTCTTCAACTGCAATGACAAGCCTCTTCTCTTTAAAGCAAATTGTGAGGAGGCTAGCTATGACATCTAACTCCTGCCGGTGGAAAGAATTAGTAGATTCCTCACTGTCCTCTGTGAATTGACCTGTTCCTCGACAGCTAATCATCAAGAGTGAGTTCAGCCGTGAGGTGAGCTCACTCCTAGTCAAGTCCTCAAACCCATCTAACTGAGCAGAGTTTTCAGTTGACAGCTCCTCCTGACTAGGAGGAACAATTTGAATGGCTTTCTTCAACACCTCCTCCGCATCCTTTTCCCAAGGCTCTCCAACCCAACGGTCTATTTCAGTGATTGGGTTCATCATAGACTTTTCTGTCTCAGATATCCCCTTGGTGACATAACTTTTCGCTTGGCACATGAATGGAATGCGCACACCCTCCATCAAATTGAGAAGCTCCGGAATAGCGAGGGAATTGTTGCTCAACATTCGGTTCAGATCAGGAGAGTGGGCGAGATGTGTGATTTTGTCCGAGTCCAAATAACCTGGAGCAGAGGTAAGGGAAGAAGGGAGGGAGTGTTTGCGGCGAATGGAACCTTGCATGGCGAGCAAATGGAAATGATAGGGTGAAGATAGAACGTCCATCAACCCCGCAGTCCTTCTTTATATACCTAGGAAGGAGTTGATTATATCATCGGAATTATATCAAATAGCCAATTATATCATTGTTATTATATTATTATCAAATAGCCAATTATATCATCTGTATTTGAGAAATCAATAATAAGTAAATCCTAGATTCTAACTAAGTACACCCAGAGTATTTGAGGGTCAAGTTTCCACTGAAGCAGCAGGAGCAGCTAGAGAAAGACAGCACTTAACCAGTATCATGTCAGCTCAGTGTGATAACTTCTCATGAAGCTGAGCTGTTACGTTCAAAACCTTGGGTGATGTTATCTGTTGACGGATATTCACCTCGTCGCTTTTTGCTCAAACTAGGGTCCTGGACAAGTCATACCTTGATGTCAAGACTTTTTGCATACCTAATTTTTTTGATAACAGCACTTGTGGTGCTCTTGGTAGTGCAGTCTTAACTAGGTGTGAACTTTTACAGCGAAAATGCTGTGCCTCATCTGGGTACTAGCATTAGCACACCACTATGAGTTCTCCAGGTGTACGACCGCTATTGATTTCAGGGCCCATATTTCCTATTTCATCATTGCAAACATGTGACTTGAGCCGCTCAAGATGACATAACTCCATCATGCAGCCAGCAAACACACCGATACAGTATCTTACTCTCTCCGTCTCACACCCCTCACCCTTTATACCCTCACTCTCTCGCTCTTGGTTCGAACCTCAAAGCTTCACTCAGGATAAAGTTCATACACTATGAGTCACCGGGCAAGGCAGGCAACGAAGGGCTGTATACGGAGACGTCCGAGTGGCGTGGAGTGGGACTTACCGCAGGGCGTAGATCCATTGCTAGCCCTGGACGGAACTACCATAAACTACACAATCACTCACGGAGTCCCTCCGCTGGAGCGTTCAAAGAAACGGTGTATCACCTTCAATGAGCCCCCCACGGTAACGGAGCCACAGGAGGTTCTGAAAAAAGTCAATTCTCTCACTCTGCCTGCCAAGGCAGACCCTGTGAGGAAAATTACCCGGAAAACAAAAGATATACTATCAGTGCAGCACCCGATGGATACGGAACGCCTTCCCTTGTGGGTTCTACGCATATGGGAAATCTATTTGGAACAATTTTTAAAGTTCACCGGGCCATGGAGAACCTGGATCTCCTTCTATGAAGAACGCGACCACACTCTTTCAGAACGTATAAAACAAGTAATGCAAAACACTGGGTGGGGCCTAAGGGCGACAGTGATGGGACCGGTGCAAATAAAAGCGCCAATCATCCTCCTGGAATTATTGAAGGAAGAGTGGCTGAGTGATGAAGCCATCGACTCACTTCTCTCCCTTCTAGAAAGTAGAATCAACAAGGCCAAGTATGTGGTCCAGCCTATAGAGCTGTTTAGGTCCTTAAAGAGCACCATCAATGCAGACAGCTACCCGAGAATGAAGAGGATTAACAGGCTCGGGAGAGAGGTCTTTCAGGAGGGAAAGACTATGCTCACGATTGTCCATATTAACGATAACCATTGGGTTCCTCTGGCTATCGATGGCAGTACAATGTCCTTCTACTATGGAGACTCCTTGGGAAGCTCATGCCCTCCAGATGTCCATAAATATGTTCAGGAATGGGCTAGGATACATTCAGAGAAGGTGCTGCATCTCAAAGCACTGTCAGTAACAGCCCAAAGAGACAGCTTCTCATGTGGGCTGCTGGCATGGAACGCCCTACACTCCTTTGCACTATCTGTCCCAGCAGTAGGTGGTGATCGTGAGAGCTTGCTCAGACTACGAGTGGAAGTCTACACCGGGTGTGCTGATGTGTTCAAGAAGTCACCTGTTCAAAATGTTAACTACCTGGAAGGCCTTCTGCCTCCTGAGGAAGATGTAGCTAAAGAGCCCTCGCCAAAAGTAACCCCCAAGTCAGTTCCAAAGGTGGGCAGACCATACATTCCTGTTATGTCCCATCACTAGATATCAATCCTTCATGCCAGAGAGTATCGTTTCTGCTCCCTCAGGATCCTCATCCCTCACCATCGTCGCATTTGCAAAGTGAGTCTCTTATCTCTGGTTCACCTCATTTGCTCACAAACAACATAGAAGATACTCAAGGTGTGTATGGTCGGTTTTGGAAGGACTTCCTTGCTCACAAACAACACAGAAGCCATTACAGAAGACATTCCACAGCCTTGTCCTGTGGCTGTTGTGGAGGAATGTATAGCTCGTATACGCAAAAGCCGTGAAGCACTCGCGGAAGCTCTAAAGACAGGAGCACCTTTTCCATGCCATGGAACAACCTACTTCCATAGCAAGGTGACCCTGCTCTTCACACAACAACCATTCTACTTCTGACTAGTTGGCTGGGATTATTCTACATTAGCTCAACATCCCACCTGATATCTTGAGCAGGGTAAGCGAGGTTGACAGCGACCACTGGGCCTTAAAATGTGAGCACCGTTATCCCGCTTACCTGTTTTGAGTTTGCACTGAAAATTACTGCTGAACCAGGACACCGATAGAGGTTGACAGAGGCAATTTGTATACGACGGCTGTAACCGACATTCTCTTATGACTCTCACAACGATGCTCATATGATATAAATTTCGCCAGTAGAGAATTGAGAGGCAGGCAATGACAGAATCTGGGTGTGATGGATGGTAAACAATATAGAATCTGGGAAGGATACGCTCATAGGCAAACATGAAAACACATAATGACATCTGTGAACACGATGCTACTCGAGCCTTTGATAGTTTTTTATGTATGAAGTGGGCGAAATTTAGTGGGGCCTGTGTAACAATGATCCCCCGGGCCGGATGCTGCCGTCCTTAGGACGACTTATTACGACCCGGCCCACAGGCACCGCCACCTCCCTCCCTGTCATTGATATCATTCAGAAATGAGAGATATAATAATAAAACCAAGCCAGGAATACCAAAGTAGAATAATGATTATCTAAGGTTGCATACGTAGTTGGTATAGTAGAAGCCATTCATCACAATGTACCAATGGCTTCGGCCATGTTCGAAAGCATCTGGTTCAGCCCATTACAACCTTCCGTAGCAAACAACAGGCACATATTTCCCGTCACTTCGTTCACAAAATATCTATAGCACTTTTTATCAGAGTCCCAGAACACTCCAATATCCATCCGGCAGAAGAAGCGCAAGTGTGACTGTTGGCCACCTCCCTCCTGCAGCTGTATGAGCTCTTGCAAGACTTTCTCCACAAACTTAATCAACTCATCCTGTCCATAGCGCAGGAGATGTTCCGGAAAGTTATCAGCAGCAGCCCAGCCCTTCTGGTCACTGTGTGCTGTTCCATCTCCTTCTGGCTTACGCCCCCGCCTGTGAGAGATCAGTGAGTATAGACAGAACAGAAAGATTACGCAGACCCTAACAGTAATAGATGAATAGGAATTGTTCCTCTGACTTCCATATGGTCCATCGATGTGCTTGAGCCTCGCTTGGGTAGAGTATGGACTATATAATACACTTTTCCACCTGTTGTGTAACAGCGCATCTCCCCCTTTTCTAGAAGGTCGATGCAGAAGGGAAGGGCCAGGAAACGCGGGCGCAAGTCCTCAGGAAAATCCTTGTATCTGACCTCCGTCTCCTTCCACGCTTGCTGAAACTCGGGGATGCTGTTTTGTCCCTCTATTCCTGGAAGATAGACGTGTCGTCCTTCACAAGAAAACTCTCGTTTAATGACAAATCGCGTCGTTGCCAGAAGTTCCACCCCTTGCTTCAAACTTTCAATTAGTACAGGGCGAGGGATCCAATCTCCTGTTCCTCTCGTGGCGATATGAAGCAAAACTTGGAGAGCGCTCTTCCTATTGAGTGCTATCATGTCAGTGGGAAGAGGCCAGCACCTGATTCCGTTTTGCAGAAGAGTGGAATACCCAGTCAGGTAAGACTTCAGTGTCTGCAACGTGACACCTGTAGTTCCAAAGCCACTACCTCTCAAGTTGAGTCGCGATGCATTGAAATGGCTAACCATTAACTCACGCCATATCATTAGAGATATCCCTCGACCCAATGATGACATTTGAGGACATTAAGGTATCCCATATGTCACCAGACTTCCTTAATAAAGCATCGCGGAAGACAGGCCATCGGATCAGTTGTACATCATGGCCTACTTTGCACAGGGTCATGGCAAACACAATCTATACGACAGATGGATTCAAGAGGAATAATTGGAATCGTTGGTATGCTTACCCAGTCATACATGTAGTAGCACGAGGTATTGTTGTCCTCATTAGCATCTCCTTCCACAAAGAGGTCGCGCCAGGAATTTCCCATCACAGACAAAAACTTTTGATTGTGTGCAGGGGAAAGGTCTCGCCGTGTCCAGTACAGGACAGTTTCCTGCTGATCCCTCGCCTGCTGTAGTGATTCTTGTGGGGACAGATTGGGGGGTAGGGTATGCCGATCACTGACCACGAAGCACACCTTCTGTGGRGATGCGATGGCCTGACTTCCACTTGGATAATCTGGGAGRGTGGTCGASGGRGGKGGGGCGGCAGASGGSGGGGGGGGGTTTTGGTTTGGTAGTGTAGCCCAGTGATACTGGATGTGCCAATAAGGGGAAGGGGAAATACCTGTTCGGCCATCTGTGAAATGGGACCGAGGCGGAGGAGGGCCAGAAGGTAGTGATATAAAGTAATATTGCCTATATTCGGGGTTTTGTTCAACGAACTGTATATACCAGTCTCTGGTGCCTTCACTGCACGCCCCACTCATCCATGGTAGCCATGTCTTGATCTCGGCATCGGTAGCTGGCCGAACCCCGCCATTACAGTAGTGGTTACAATACAGATGAATGTGAGAATTTTTTGAGTGAGAGCGAGCGTTCCTATCATGACTAGTAAAAAGATAGCAGCAGGCGAGCACTTGTACTCTTATCCTTGTCCTTGCATGGGGACAGATGTGTCCACACGCGTATATCCTAGGAGTTCGAGTTCTCTGACGCGATAACATGTGGGTGTTGGCAGTGAGAATTAAAGTTAACGTATTAGGTGGTGCCGGCTCTTGAGGGCCGGGTCGTTGTAAGGCGTTGTAAACAGGGCACGCTTCCGGCCCGGGTCGTAGTAAGGCGTTGTAAACAAGGCACGCTTCCGGCCCGGGTCGTAGTAAGGCGTTGTAAACAAGGCACGCTTCTGGCCCGGGTCGTAGTAAGGCGTTGTAAACAAGGCACGCTTCCAGCCCGAGTCGTAGTAAGGCGTTGTAAACAGGGTACGTTGTTGTAATGATAGGGGGGCTAGATATAGAAGCTACAAATGGATTTCGGAAGTAATCTCAAGGCACTCTAACGCTACTTATGTGATCTTGAGTGTAATTACATGAAGATGTAGTTCAGGCACCGTGTGGATCGTAAACAAACTGCTACGCTTCCTGTGTCACTGCCGTATCGTTACAAGACTAGAGTGTAGGACAGTTCAAACATGTAGAGAGCATCCAGAGTAGAACACGCGCTGAAAGAGACCGGGAAGGACCAAGTTAAATTGGCTCACAAGCAAGCAAGGTTTCTATGTGTCTCGATAATGGTCGTAGCAAGTGTGCATCACCGATTGGCCTCAATTAGTTTTGGGATGTCGGAATTCTCCCGAAAGCTCTAAAGTGCCAGTTAGAATGCTTCTAGGAACCTACAGTGGAGGACAGAAAACTCCTAAAAGCAACTACTATTGAAATCAATACAATATATATAATGATATAGGGTTCTAATAATCATTTTGTTTCTACCTTCTGTCAAATACCACTTCCATTGTCTCCCGTCACATCATCTCTTTTCCATATCCATGTCACACTCCTCTGAGAGAGCGGCATTAGACAGCATTCGAGGCCTGTTAGCACTCCTGTCAGGCAGGGAACGTGGTGCAAGGGGATGTACACAGTCTCTCGTAGTCCTTGTGTGTCCTCCAATCCACATCAGCCTAATCTTCGTCACCCCCATCATCATCCTCATCATCATCCCGGTGAGGTGCCTTGATCGACTTCTTCAGGGGAGGCTGTCGGTAATTTTTTATTTTTTATTTTGGCCACTCCGGCTTGGTCTTTTCTTGACAATGTTCTGCGCCTGATGGGTATCTTCGGTTGACAGGTCCCCAACTCCTAGCTGCTCTCTCTCTATCAGGTCAAAAGGCTTTTGAACGGCCTCCTTTCTGGGGTTCCGGTCCGAAGTTGGAGCTGCGATGGTATCCTCCAATCCATCAGCCTCATGATCATCATCCCCATCATCCCGGTTAGGTACCTTGATTGACTTCCCCTTCTTCGGGGGAGGCTGTCGATAATTTTTCTTTCGGCCACTCCAGCTTTGTCTCTTCTTCACAATTTTCTGCGCCTGACGGATATCTTCGATGGACAGGTCCCCCACTCCTAGCTGCTCTCTCTCTATCACTTCAAAAGGCTTTTGAACGGCTCCCTTTCTGGGGTTCCGGACCGACGTTGGAGAGGAGAATGCTGTGATGGTATAGTATTTTGGGTTCACGGCAACCTCTGCCTTCTCCTGGCGAGAAGGCCACACATGTGCAGTGCTGATCTTACTGTTTGGAAGACAGACAGCATGATCAAATAGCCTTCGTAGGCTATTTATGAAGGTGCCGTGCTCTTCACTCTCTCCATCTCTTGAAGAAGAAATACCATTCTCCTCGCAGTAGGTCCAAAACAAGGAAAGGTATGAATCTTTAATCTTCTGAAGCAGCCTAACCAGCCTTCCCTCGTCCTTTTTGTCAGGAAAGAAGAACTCGATTGGATTTTTGAAGGGGCCAGTAACTGCATTGTGGTCGACTGCAGTCAGGAGCCTGTAAGGAACAGCCTCTGAGAGGTTTTCTGCATTCCAGCAGTCAACGGCGTCTTGTACCGTTACTGGTGGTTTATAAGTGCTGGTGACCTCTTTCAGAATCGCAAAGCAGAAGTTCGTGAAAGCCACAAATATCCTTCCTGCCAACTCTTCCTCCAGGCCTGTTCCCAGGTTCAAAGCCTCGGGTTGACAAAGCCAATCGCGAGGACTACTGTCCAGCATTTGCGTAAACGTATCCACAGTGATATTCTGCTTTGCCACATCACCAAAATACGGAGGCCGAGCACTGGTCTTTACACGATTCCGTTTCTTCTGGGGCACAGCCTTCACCTTGCCGACCTTCAGAGCAGACAAGACATCTGGAGCATCCTCTTCCGTCAGCCTTTCCAAATACTCAGTCGCTGACCCTCTATCTCCATTTGATAGTGCATCTAAGAAATGTTGGAAGTTGTCCTCCTGGTAGAAGAACATCCCCCTCCTGTCTACCACTTGGTCAAATCGCATCTCTTTCAAGGCCTGCCGGACAGAGGAAGGCACTATCTCTGGGGTATAGATAACTGTCTGCAACAGGAAGGAGTTTATCCCTGTCAGAGTGGCAAGGTTTTTCGGGCAAAGAGACACCATGTGCGTTTGCAATCTCTCAAGAGCTTTTATCCGTGCAATGGCGAATCTAAAGTAAACTTGGGATGGAACGCTGATGAAGGGCCAGGCGTCAATCATCTCAGAGACCTGGGGTTTGGTGCTTTCCGGTTAGGTAAATGGGAGGAAACCCAAGGTATATACTCTCACCATGACACCATAGTTTTGAAAGAACCCCTCCAAGGCTGCACCTCCAATCCTGACTTCATCTCTGGCACAGTATCCCTTTTCTTCTGCCTTTTCCATCTCCCTGATTGTCTCCTTCAAGTCACAGTGAAATTGATAGTTTTGGTGGTAGGCGTCTATGGGATTGAAATACCTCCTCCTATTATCAAGTGCCCGCACAGGTTGGTACACCTCATTGTACGCCTGTCGATACCGAATGTGGCTCTGCTGGGCCCTTGGTGTAGGCATCTCAGCACTACGGGAGGATAAGAGCTTGAGCCCACACACTGGGTGAGAATCGCCGGAACAGTAGCCTCCAGCGCCAAATGATTGTGCCAGAGCCTCCTCTTTGAAGATCAGAGTAATCTTCTCCTCTTTTGAGCACTCAGGCACCGCATAGAACGATGTGGCAAAGTCCACATATAACTCTCCATTCTGGCGGTCCCTCATGAAATCCCAGTCCAGGTCAGGTGTATCTGTCTGAAGGTCAGAGAAGCAGCTCCTTACCATTCCACCTAGGGCGCCTGTTGGTTCCTTCACTTGGAACCTCTTTGACAGCAACTTGATGCCTTTCGCCTCAAGGACAAAGAAGATGGACCCAAATTTAGCAATGTCGCGCTTGTTCTCATTTTGTTTGAGCTATGTCGCACCGCATTATTTATTATTCCATAAGTCATCAGGACATGAAAAAACTTCTGGAATCACTCACGAAAACCCCTATTTGAGTGCACAGTTTGTGCATGTCAAATGGTTGTTGGGTCAGAGCCGACCGCTGATGTCGCCGCTTGTAATCAACAGTCTCCTGGGTCTGCCCCACATATATATGGGCTGGCTCCACTGTAAGCGCCTTCTGACAGGGAACAAGCACATTGTCCCAGAAAGATCTTGCAACATCATTGGGAACGAGGGAGACCCATTTCCCATTTTTTTGGTGTATCATTCGTGGAAAGAAAACATAGACTGAGGTCTTGCCTGCAGTCCCCAGTTCCAAATGGGGGATCTGGCTCAGCGCAAATCGTTTCTCCAGCCATTCCCCTCTGTAACTTCCTTCAGTGCTTTGCTCATAAGCAGTGGCTGGAAGGAGGATATTCGCATAGACGTGATTATTCTTTGCTATGGGAGCGGTTGGCCTCTGAGGAGGAGTGATGTTTACCCATCCCTGCCTCCCTAGCCTAGGAGCTTTTGCTACAAAGATGACGCTGTCGATATCTACAGATATCTGTATAGCTGAGCACGGAACTTGGTCAAGTGTGGGATCCACTTCCAGAAGTGTTCCGTCCTCGAGCTTGCCGTCGAGAAACAAGTTCATGTTTGCTTCAGACAGGTTCAACACCTCCTCCATGCTCGCAGGGATGGTATCAGTACCACTCTGCAGTCTTTTAACAATGAGTTGTGCTTCCAAGCGTACCACGGGGCGTGTACTTGGCTTGGGACTTGAAGCCGGCGCTGCCATCGCGTGATAGCGAACAGCATATGGCCTTAGAAGGTCAAACGTCTGGGCATAAGAGGGAAGGATCCTATACCCATAGTCCACAAATGAACTGTAATGACCATGCGTGTGCAGGTGCTGTGCCACTTCCTGAAGACCTGGAAGAGTGTAAACGCCAGCGCTGATCTTGGCTTGGGACACCACATCGTCTGCGGATGGTCCGCTGTAGTAGGAGTCGAAGCTCTCATCGAATTGATGAAAATACTTGAGCTTGGTACGCACATTACTTAGCTGGGGTGGTACCACTGTGCAGTGTGATCCTAGCCCGTTTTCCTTGGGGGTTTCAACCTTCACCAGGACCAGTGGATCTTCCAGCTGTGCCTCTGGAGGAATGATGTCTCCTCGCTCTATTACCGGTGATCTCCATCTAACCTGGTGCGATCCAGAATGCAAACGCTGAAGTTCTTTCACTTTTTGTGGGGAATGACTTGGGCACGTAGGGGGTGCTGAGGTATAGGGGCTGGTACTGTCTTCCTCTGAATCGGAAGCCACCTGATCTGTCTGTGAGTCCTCACTCAGAGTGCAGGCTTCACAATCAGCAATTATCCGGGACATTCTCCGCTTTACAGCACGTAAAGCTTCTCCGGGGTGCGCTAGAAAGCGTTCTACCCGCTCTGCTGATTGGGGGTTCTGAGACACCCAGACAGGATCCATGTCACTGCGAGTGAAGGTGCAGAGCGCCCCATGCAGCTGGTCTGCCAGCCGGTCGAGTAAGATATGGTGGCAGTATGAATTCTTTTCTGTCCACGGAAAGGGGATACTATGAACAAATCTAAGCGTATCCGCAAGATCGATTGCATTTTGGAAGCGTTCGTCACGAAAGATGGCCCAAGCTGCCTGGCATAGTCTGACTTCGTGCTCAGCTCTCGTAGTGAGCTTAGTGTTGGGAAGCTCCTCTACTGTGATGTAACCAGCCAACTCGTACCCGAGGCACCTGCCTGTTTTCCTGATGTCTTCCATCAAGGCTTCCTTAATGGGTGTTGTGTTTTCTGAAGGCTGTGTATAGACAAGGCTGTCTAGGCCAATAACTACTGCTGCACACGTAGTCTTTCCTAGAAGACTTGGGTAGAAAACCATGAGGAGCAGCCCAGGAACAACATCATACTGCTCTTGGTCCTCTAGGCACCTGGCTTTCTCCTTCTTCAGATCGGGTGTCAGGAACAGGTTGAGCTGTGAGTCTCGGACCTCTGTAATGAGCTTCATTACCATCATTGGGAGCCTAGCCTTATCAGCCTGAGGCTGCATGGTGGGATGGGTGGAGTGTCTTGGTACATATTGTACATGCGACTTCTTGTTCCAGGCTAGACATAGCCAGAAGTCGACTACGTCAAGACTGATTGGCTCCGGAGCAAAGAGGTGCTTATCGTCCAGCTCACTGAGGGTATGGAACCCGGCAATGGCTGAGTACCACTGGGCACATTCCGTCACCAGAGATGCTTCAGGCAGGGCCTCCTCTTCTTCATTGTAATTTTTGAGGGATCCTTTGCGACTCTTGGCTGGGCCTGGTTCATGGTATTCTTCGTCGCTGCTGCCACTTGCATCGGAACTCTACCAATCCAGATGAACAAAAAAAGAAAAAAGGAAATAAGGAAAAAAGAAAAGAAAAAGAAAAAAAAGAAATGCGAAGATTAGGTGAGTGAGGTAGACTTACTTGAATTCTAAAGTCGGGATCAGCCTCCCTCATCTGGAGGAGCAAGTGTTTTGGTATGGTCAGCTAGTTAGTGTACGTTCCCAGCAAAGAAAGAAGCACAAGTCAGATACAGAACTTGATGGTGTGTGTGAAAAGACCAATAACCTTGGTATGCAGTCCCAGTTGCATCATGGGCGTAAGGGTCACCCCTTGCTCATGAGCAAGACGGAATTTCTCTCTGCTGGTGCGAATCCGTTCAAGACAAGCCAGGACTTCATCTACAGAATGCTCTTCAGGAATCCAGCGGTTGCAGCGTTCTTCTGTGTCCGCTAAAGTGTTTATACGTCAGATGCAAGAGCATTCGGAGAGTGAAATCATCGTTGACCTAGCCACTGGTATGATGACTGTGGAAATGGAGGTTTGTCGATCTCCACAAAGACCTGGATTAAATAATTGTGACGTCACAAAACCATAGGGCCAAGGCCTGTAAGGAGCAGCCTTGCCTACCTTTCGCTTTTTGTTAGAAGATGCCAACTGCTTGTCTACCTTTCGCTTTTTGTTAGGGGAGGCCTGCTCGGTGCGGGGGACATTGTCTTCAGTAGGGGGTCTACAGATCTCTACAAAGACCTGCGTCTGAGTAGATTATTAGTGGACTGCATAATATGTATACCTGGACATTGTAAGTCAGCCTACCTTTCGCTTTTTCTTATGTGGTGCCTTCTTGGCACAGGGGTTACAATCTTCAGAGTCGGTAAAGAGTCCCTCAACTATGTTGTTATGTAACGGTCCTGGGAGTTGCGACTCTGTGGGACTCCCTGCGCCACTCCCTGCGCCACTCCTGCTCCTTTTCAAGCACGATTTGCTTGGTCTGCTCGTGCGATGATTAGGATGGTGCTAGAGGAGGAAGTGAATAAGCAAGGGGAAGGTAGCATCCAAAGGACAGTGGGTTGAACTTGCCGTTTGAACTAGCATAGGTGGCTGAATGTTGAATAACGCAGAGATGTATAAACGACGTTATGTCGTTGACCATCGAGCGTGGTCCCCGAAGCTCCGGGACTAGCAGTCAACGGTGTTAGGAGATAGCCAGGTTCTGTATTACTATCTCACTGTTGCCATAGAATTTAGAATCTTGGAGTAGGCGAGTGTTGAAGGGATATGGGAAACATAATACTATGCTGAAACAATGTGATCAGTGATCGGCCGTTGAGTGCCGTTGTAAACAATCAAGCACAAACCAGCTTGAAGACTGTCAGCCGTACCCTACTATTATTGGATTGGGTTGTTGCGTGATGTCCTRAAAAGAAGCTCTGGGATTATCCGGTMCCGGTGTAAAATTAAAGTAGTCGAAGGCTGTCTCACYGTCCCACTGTGGCTATATAATGTAAAAATAGGCGAGCGCTGAAGGAATGGAAACGTATGCTGATGGGCCGTTGAGTGCCGTTGCAAACAAAGAAGTACAAACGGTCTGGACAACTGAGTCGAATGCATTCCCGAGGAACTGCGCTTAGAAAAGTTGGAAAAACTTCGTCCATGCTTAGATATGAGTCGCGCCAAATTAGTATCTTCATCTATCGTCCAATGGATCAAGAATGGGCACAAGAAGTGGTTGACGCGTACGAGCGGCTGTTTCCGGCGGAGATTAAAACTTCTCCCAGGGTATAAAAAATGACGTTTCTTCCCATCGATCTTACACTTACGCTATCATCAACGAGATCTATCATGCCGACTACAGTCAAAATCGCAACTCCGTCAGAAGCAAAAATTAAGGAAGCGAGTAATGCTGAGATAGAGAGGTTTGAGGCCATGGACGAGATCGACGTCCTGTACCTAAACGTCCAGGATGGCCCGCATCGCACAGCCGACCGAGGCAAATTGTTGAGTAGAGCAAACGCAGCAAGCGTAACTCTCTGACTGAGTTCATTTTGTAGCGTTTTCATATACCATTCCAAAGTCGATCGGACATCTTGTGATTCTATCACTGACACGCTGTTGAAGGCTCGTATCGAGGACATTCGAGAGACTCCAAAAGGAAAAGTCGTGCTTTCCGTGCGATGGGCGTTCAATCTGGAGCGTCTGCGCCCTAAGCTAAAGTCCATAGAGTGCGTCATCTGCTTTGACTTCGGGGTTTTACTGACTATCCCTCTTTAACTCTGATTTCTCAGAACCGAAAGATACCTCGAAGACTTTCTGGCACCAATGGAACTGGTGTTAACGGACCGCGTGAGCATCATCTCCGCGAAATCTATCGTCGGTAAGTTACAGTCTCTAGAACATTGGCGCTTATCCCTTATCCCTGGCACTGGCAAAGACACCTGTTCTGTTAGAGCGTTCGATGACCGGGATCCAGACGCAGAGTGGCAAACACACTCCCAATGGTTTTACCGTCTGACTTGTGAGCTGAAGGGTGAAGCCAACAGACAAATAACGGTAACGGGATCTCGTTCATACTTTGTATAAATTCACTCATTTTTCTGTCCCGGTGTTTCAGACCTACGAGGATCCAGAGAGGGGGCAGTGGTTCGATGACTGCAAATGTGAAGGATGGTACAACCCGTGGACCGACAAAGAAATGCTCTGTCTGCTTTGTGACACGTGGTACCATGCTGCATGCGCAAGGGAGATGCCAAAACCTCCGAGGCCTAATCCTCCGCGTACCGACCTTGCCCACTTCATCAGTCTCTCCATTCAGAGAGGTTATGCGCAGAAACCGGATGGGACGTGGAACGCTGATGAAGGTGGTAACGGGAAAATCTCCAGGAAGGACCGGCATTTCCTTGTCGTCGGTACTTACCGATTTTACAAATTGTGCGTTTATCTTCAGGGCAAAGGATACACTGAGCTTCCTGGGGGATGGCAGGATATGGTTCCTGAGGGGTGGAGCCGTCCGGTGTCGTCAGGGTGGCCTCGGGGTGAGGACGGGAAAGATCAGCGTGCCGAATTCGCTACGAAGATGGTCGCGCATCTAAGTAAAAAACGCCCCACCCACCACGAGTGCCCAAACTGCGGAAATACAATTTAAATCTTGTGGACTGAAACCGTGTACCATATTCTTGTTCAGGACGCTGCTTCGATGTATTATTACTACTGATGAATTATTGAATGAGCAGCATGTATAATTGAATATCCGGTCATGGAATGAGTTAATGTAATGCACTACGCATGTAAGTAGTTTGCTCTCAGACTCAAAACGACGAAACTGCATGAGGTGCAGATCGCAACCTTTAACACGTACTGTGTGATGGCTGTGCCAAATAGCACGGTTATGAAAGGACCATACTGCAGGTGTATTGGATTACATTTCTCACAGAGTATCGTTTTCAACCTTTTTTACCTGCCACTTCTCAGAGGCCCTGGCAAAGGTGGCGGTGCTCGCGGGCCGGGTCATAATAAGTCGTATTAAGGACGGAGAAATCCGGGCCGGAGCTGTATAAGCCGTGGGGTCCTGATAAATATTCTTTTCTCTAACGATGTATGTGAACTCTTTGCCTGTCAGCATATCTACATACGGTGTATGTATGTGAGCGAGAGGAGGATATGTTACTGCTATGAAGATGCCGCTGAGGAGACTCGAAAGAGGGAGGCCTTTCAAACAAACGCTCACGGAGTGTCCATAGTGAGGCTCAAGTTTCCACCTAGTGACGAAAACCTCTTTTTTTGGATCGTGTTCCGTTTTGAAGGTATCTCAATGGAACAGACCCAGAAAGTCTGGCTCCATATATTGGCATATAGACAGACTACCCTATAAACCTATCACCATATACGGTAGATAGCTTCAGTTGTCTAACACTGATAGAATGCACACGATATCGGGCAACTTTCTGTAATTTGTACTCAATATGACCACTCGAAAAAAATATTATATCCGTACAGAGCGAATCCAGAGCATAAAATTGTCAAAAGTTCAATGTGGAGGTCTGGAAGGCAGATTTGAAAAGTGATAGTAGCAAAAACATAATACGTCCGGGCTAAAAGTACAATCGTGAATGCAACGGGGAAAGAGCAGCAAACCACAAGCCGTAATCGTACAATGTCTAATGTTAGGGAGGAGGAGAACCTGGTCAGATTGTCGACCCACAGGTTTTGCACTGGTGGTGCGCCGGACGCTTACGGCTCAAGTGCTGCACCATCAAATCTGCAAATTCAGCCCGCTCCTCAGTACCCTCTGGCCCACGAGGCCACCCTGAGGAGACTGGACGCTGCCATCCCTCTGGGGTAATATCTTGCCATCCATTTGGCAGTTCACTAGCTCCCTGCTCCTTCAAACTTTCACAAAGCTTGTGAAATCTGTAGGTCCCAACAACGAGAAAGTGGCGATCTGACCTAGACACTTTCCCCTCACGATTTGCCATGTTACTCCAACGGTCGTCCTCGACCTGTTGGTAGCCTCTTTGAATGGAAAGACCGAGAAAATGGTCAAGGTCAGTTCGAGGCGGATCTGGCCTTGCTGGCTTCTCCAACTTTTCGGCACATAATTCGTGAATCCAACATTTACATCTCCTACATAGGAACTGTTTATCCCTCCAGGGATTGTATGCCCCTCCACAAGAGCAGTTCTCAAAGGACTCGGTCTTGTCTGCGGCTTTGTACGGCTAAACATGAGGAGAGGAATAATACATATTAGTGACAGATAGCTGACAAGGAGGAACACAGCACCTGGACTTGAGCAGAGGACTTGCTACTTTGGAAAATGTTGCGGTAGAACCACTGGGAGTGGGTCTGCCACTCGGCATCCGGATCACTGTCGTCATATGGCCTAACCGACGCGGTATCTTCCCCGGGAGTTAAAGGTATTAGAGCAGCAGAATGGTGAACCTAGAACTTACCAACTATTGCAGTGGCAGGAATAATACCTGACCCTGCTTGAACCATCACGAGCTCCATGGGGGCCATGGATTCTTGTAGGCCGGCAGATACACTGGGAGACGTGAAACGAAAAAAAAAAAAAAAAAGACCTAGACATCAATAAAGAGACAGAGGTCAAACCAGGAGACGCACTCATGGTCTTTAACGCGGCTTTTTATTAGATCCAATGGCAGAAGCCATCTGACCCGTAGATGCACTTTTCTTCTGGCATCTTTCCTTATTTCCAGAACTTGAGCTTTCAAGAGGCTGTTTGCATAAGACTGTTCGTCTTCACGGTTTACACCCTTGTTATTGACAAAAATACTATAAAAACGGGTCAACGAGAGGGGTTCCGGCTGGGTTCCGGGGACTCAACTATTTTTGTTGTTCAACGATCCGAATTGGACCATTGTCGATGGTCAATCTCAGGGTCTGGACTTCTTGACCCTTTCGGAACTCGAGTAGTTGTGCGTTGTTGCAGCCCTTCCCTTGAACTTGAGAAGGTTTCTTGATTCTCAGATGTTCCACAGACATTGATGATCGGGGTGGAGATGCAAACTGTGAGCAAGACGCGTGTGGGTTTTATAGCCGGTTTTTCAATCTCAGCTGGCAATCTGCGGGCCAGGAGAAACAATGTATGGGTGTGTTTGGCAACGTCTTCAAACGGACCTTTTAGTCATCCTAGTGCCCCTAAAAGCTTGCCCAAAGTCTAGCAAGGCGTCTTCAGTTGGCAACAAACTCAGGATCTGTACTGACACACTTAGGCAAAAAGTAATATTCAAACTGCTAAAGTAAGATATTCATATCGCTAACCATTATAATCATATCATCGTTGTATATACATTGATATGAATATGAAAGGGGTACACCAAAAGCCAGCATAAGCCCAGCATGGCTATCTGTCAGTGTAATCAAAAGAAAGCTACCCAGCAGATTGCATTCCCCCGCTTTCCTGCTGCTCCACCTTCGCTTGCAGACAGTCCACCTGCATTTGCAGATGCTGGATGGATTCTTTCATCTCGGCAACCTGGGGATACAACAAGAAAAGCATATCCTGTTGCAGTGTCACGGACTCTGACATGCGATCATCTACAGTGTGGTGCTCTTGTTGGTCCACTGACATTTCGTACTCATGAGAGCACTCAATATTTTGGGAACAACAGAGGAAACATCTCTGCTGTGTGCCAATCCTGATGCATCTGGATTTCCTAGACGCACAAGCTGTGCACGGCACATCTGATGTAGATACTGCTTGAGAAGGTGCTATAGAAGGATATTTTATTCACCATGACACTTACTGGCTTCGTTCAGCTGTATGCGCGATTGGTACGAAATTGATGATCTTTCCCCACATTCCTCTACCACCTTCTTCCAGGCATCACACAACGCGTCAAAAGCAGAAAATCTGCTCGAAGCCAGGCTGGAAGAGGGATTGTCTGTGCTCTCTGCTTGAGTCATCATGCTGGAGGATACAGCAGGTTCATCTGGTTGAGAAACAGGGGGTGCTGCAACTGAAAGGGCACTTGGTGTCAGGACAGGTGCAGACAGCTGCGCTCGTTCTGTTTCGGATTGTAATTGAGAGGAGCCTCAAAAAGCAATTGAGACAGCATCTGCAAGATCTGTAGGGAACTTCTCTTTCTGGATATCATCATCTCTCCTGCTCAGTAAACCAAGAGTAAAAGACATACATCTTGTTTTGCAATCTTTCTAGGGCCTGCTTTGGCTTGTAGCTTTCGCTTTCCTTTGGTTTTTTGGGCCTGTCTCTGCGGACGAGCCAGGCGCGACGAAGGCATGAGGTATAGATCTAAGTCGATCACTTCCTCTTCCTCTTCTTCTTCTCCTCCTCCAAACATTGTAGCGATAATACAATAAAGATGGTGGTTGTGGATTGAAAGTGTGCCGTGGGAATATCTTGACTGTGCGCTTGTTGATGTCACCTGCTATTTTCGGTGAACCCCTTGGTCGAGGTAACTTTGGGATAAATGTTGTGTTTCATCTTTGGTAAGGGGACAGGCAGCTTTGGCATTTTCTGAGTTTATTCATGCAGTTTGGTTCTCATGTTCCTGGCATACCTGTAAGGTCGTTACTACCATTTTTGGGCAGGACGCCAGTGGTCGAATTTTGGCCGTCCCTAGTCTGTGGAGGACTATGTGACCCCCCGCTCATGGATCAGCTTTGCAAGTTTCTGATATTGCATGCCTCGATGGTAGCAATGAATGAAGGGTTCGGCTATGCTACGTTTCCTGAATTAGTCACATTTTGGGGCTAGGGTTTAGCTGTTTTTGTCGATACAAACAAACTCACGTGATCACAGCTTCGCAAGGAAAACTTCCCAAAAACTTCCATCATACGCGGAAGCGCCATACCCTGCTGGGAGAAAAACATCATTGTCAGTAACAGTGAGTAGTATCTTCTGCTCCCTGATATCATGGACTAATCTCAAATAGGCCCCCGAGCGTATCACATCGACCTTGTCTTTTATTACCTCCCTGAGCCCCCGTAATAGTAAGTGGAACTGATGAACCCCACCCCATGTATGGATGACACTTACCTCAACTTCACAAGAAGTTGGTCTACCTCCATGCCTGCTCGCATCAATGGCCGTACCATTTGGTCTCGTGCGGATCTTGTTAAGGTTAACCAGCAGGAGAAGAGCCAGGAGGGGACCACGGATGTGGAAATGGCTCCGCCTGATGCAGAAGAGGACGAGCAGACAGCGTCAGCTGCTCAGTCTGTGCTTGAGGAGGATATCATGACAAGGGTTGCTCCTCCTAAGAGGCGCAGAATTGCTCGGTTATCAAGGCACAGAGATCCGGAGACGACATCCACTCTAGAGACGGAGATGGGAGAAAGGCAATACGAAGATCCCTCTCAGACCGTACCATCAGGCCAAAGAAAACGAAGGCCGGCGAAGGCGAAGGCGAAGGCGAAGGCCACAGCGAAGGGGAAAGCCAAGGAGAGTGTGGTAGGACAGAAAGAAAGGAACGAGATCAATGATGCTATGGCCAAATTTCCACGGTATTATCTATTTCAAGAGACAGGTACGCTCCTCGCCTCACACGAAGGTTAATGGCTGACTTCGTGGACATGCAATGCATTACAGGTGAGATGGCCACAACGCTGTTGCAAGGGAGCGAGTCGGGCTTGCCAGAGTTGTGGAGGAAAGTAGGAGACAATTTTGAGACTCGTGTGATGGATGTAGATCCAGGAAATAGTTCTTCAACCTAACATATGGAAAGCGTGTTTATTTTGTTGTACCGTACCAACTGCCATGTACAGGGCCCGGTCTTTGTGTGTTGTATATTTATCTTTCAGGAATAGATGGGAGCAGCAGCATCCTGAACTAAAGCAAGCGTGGAAAGAGGCGGAGTCGACGCTCTAGATATGTATTTCTGTATTGTCAACTTCACCATCTCGTCCTGTTAGACGACTCACAACAGCAGGAACCCTTCAGGCATTGGCGTTGTTCTTAAAAGATTAATGAAAAGCCAGTTCAGACAGTTGTCATTGCCACCCCCTTTTGAGCGTACTATCTAGAAGATTCAACACAATCTGTGCTCCACTTAACTCCTGACCCTGAGAAATCTAATAGGATGGTACATGCATATATATACAAAGGGCCACCTTATTCACAATGGAATATAATCTTTTGGGCATGGCATTTTGATAGTATCTGCCAGGTAATTTGACAATTTCTGTGTCCCATGGAAATGGGTCAGAACAAGCTGGAAAGGAGACATACAATTATAATCTATTAAGCAGTCAATTCCCTTGACATTAGGCAGGGTTTGGTTTTCTTTTCCTCCTGCAATAAGCCTTCCTACAGAATGAGTATGAGTTGATTTTGATTCTCATAAACCTTTGGAGTAAAAAGACTTACTGAAACATCAATTTGTTGCTGTATAGAATTGAGGTGGTTTGGTCTTGTAATTGGTCCATGGTGGGAGAAATAAATGGGTTGCCTTTCCACTCTGCCTTTGCCTGAAAAGTAAAATTTCAGGCCATGTATGAAGGAAACCAATGCTGATTTTAACCTATCTGTAGATCTATTGGCGGGGCACAAACAATATACACACCTGTCTTATGGTTATACACCATCTTACACAATCTAAACCTCATCCCCCAGCTCTGTTTTCATCAGTTTGTGATAAGATGAACTCAGAGAAATTCCTACGGGTGACATGTCTCCTGAGCTGAGCCCATCCAACTCCCAGGTACCCTCTACCCTGCTTGATGGCCCAGCTTTATCAGAAGCATCCGCGATGTCATTGACATCAACTTCTGTATCCCCTCTACCCCTAAAAGTACACAGTCGACAAATTTCAACCCCTATCATCAACATCGGGGGAAGGAAGTATTCACTAAATCACTCACGATGGCATCGGGGTATAATATTAGTGTTCCCAGCGCACAGAGTCGTGTGTGGACAGAAGTTGAAGTGACAGGAACAGTATTGCAGAATAACACTGGTCAGTGAACCTTGTGGGATCCATTAGGATGGTCGCTTCCCTTTTATAAGCTCTTGAGGCCCAGATTCCCATGCAATTCCACGCATGCTATGTCAAGTAACATAAACGCCCTGTTGAGGTGACTTTGCTATTGGATCATTAGAATGATAGAAGGCGGGTGTTATCGACAACGACTTATACGCGTGTGTTCCTGTGTGCGGCCCGGATTACGCCGTCCTTACTACGACTTATTACGACCCGGCCCGCTGGCACCGCCACCTCCCGTGGACACTATATTTTCATTTCCGTACTGTCAACTTCACCATCTCGTCATTCATTTCAGAGAACTCGAGCTCCTAGGTTCTACTTCTATGATCAGATATTCCATAATTCATAATATCATTCGATCTCAGGCTTACTCACGAGAAGCTCGCAAACGGCAGGAATCATGGGGTGGTTTTTCATTCCGAAAAGATTCAAAGAACTAGGATCTAGGATAACGATTATCGTTTGAGCTCCTTTGCTATTCTGTCCAGCAGGTCCTCCACAATTTCTGTTGCGAGCCAGTACAGCTCCATGTTCCTGTCCCGCTTTCTCCCCAGCCATGTAGTCAGTGCCCCATTTTCCTCACAGAGATATTCTGCCAGGACCGTGGGGGCCCCGCACCGGAAGAGCTCCTGGGGGTTGTGAACGTTAGGCAAGAGACCTATCAAGAGCAGGGGGATTTCCTTGCCTTTAGATCTGAGGAGGTCAAGGTCGCTAGCAGAACCTCGTTTTGAATCACCCAGCGGACGAACTTCTCAACGTCCTCGGGGGTAGAGACACGAACCGAAAGGTATTTCCTCAAATCATGTGACACGGACTAGCACACGCACACCGTCAGCTCTGAACGGTCGGGCATTTCCTTTGAGAACTCACTAGCTCCTTAGGTGCCTTCTTGGGCGGCCGTAGATCATACCCTGATTGCCTGGCCTCTGGCCAGATCTCATACGGCTGCATTAGAACGGAGAGTTTGCCATCTTTACTAGACTTTAAAAATCCTATGGCTTTGATATTTACCTGTGAGCACTTAAAGCTCAGTTCAGTCACTGACTAGGATGAGATTCTGTGTCACCTTTTTTCCCTCTTTCACCATGGATGATGCCTTGCTT